>CAWUDS030001768.1:907500-917500 GCA_963859935.3 Lathyrus sativus | reverse complement strand
ACACACACACTCACACCCGTGTGCACACAAACACACATGCGCGCGCTCACAGATGCACTCACGCGTGCACACACTCTCTTTCACACGTAAACACATGAGCACACACACTCACACACACGTGCACACACGCGCATACACACACACACGTACACACACAGACACAGACACACACGCGTGTTCACACTCTCTCACATACACACACACATACACACACACATGCGCGCACACACACACACACACACACAAATATGCACGCGTGCGCATACTCACACATACACATACACACACGCATGCGCACACACACACGCTTGCACGTACACACGCATACACACATACACACACACGCGCACATACAGACATACACACGTGCGCGCACCACACATACACACAGGCACGCAGGCACGCACGTGCATACACACACACATACATGCGCAGACACACACACACACGTGCACGCACATACAGACACAAACACGTGCGCGCACACACACTAGCGCGCGCACATAGACACACACACACGTGCGCGGACACAAACACACACAAACGCGCGCGCACGTGCGCACACACACTCAAACACGCGCAGCGCGCGCGCGCCGTACACACACAAAACCACACGCGCGCACACACATACACACACACACGCACGCGCGCCCGTGCACGCGTGCACTCATACACACACGCATGCATGCTCACACACATACAACACACACACACACACACACACGTGCGCACACACATACACAAACACACGCGCACGTGTGCGACACACTTACACACACACACGCGTGCGGGACCACACACACACACACATGTACGCACGCACTCCCGCACGTGCACTCACACACACACACGTTGACACAAACACGCGACTGAACACACACGCGCGCATGCTCACATACACACATACACACGCGTGCGCACACTCACACACATATACACACAACCACACACACGCACGCACACACACACACATGTGTGCACACTCACACACACACGCACACAAACGCACGCACGCGCTCACCCATCCACCCACACCGACACGTGCGCGCATACACACACACAGACACACAAACACACGCACGCGTGAGCACAAATCCGCGCACGCGTGCGCACACACACACACACATACACACACGCACGCACACATGCATGCACACACTCACACACCCACGCTCGCCTACACACACACAAAAGCACACGCGCGCGCGTGCATGTACACATATACACACACACACGTGCGCGCGCGCACACACACACACACACACACGCAGGCACGCACGCCCGGCCGCACACGTATACTCACACACACGTGCGTATACACACACGTGCGCATTCACATACAACCACACACACACACCCGCAAACACGCACTCGCATGCACACAGACACACACATACGCACACACACACACAAGTGCACACTGTCTCAAACACACACACACACACAGACACACACTTACACACACACACACTCGCGCGCATACACACACACACAGATGCAAGCACACACACACGCGCGCGCGCACACACTCGCACGCCCACACGTACACACAAGTACACGCACACATGCACATACACACGTGTGTGCACACAAACACACACACACACACGCGCACAAACACACACACGCATGCGCACACCCTCTCTCACACGTAAACACACGAGCGCGCGCACAAACACACACGCGCGTGCACACACACACACACACATACGCACGCGTGCGCACACTCACACACACACATACACACACGCGTGCGCGCACCCACGCACACGCTCGCACGCGCACACGCACACACACACACGCACACGCACACACACACCCACACACACACCCACACCCACACACGTGCGCACACACACACACACACACACACACACACACACACACACACACACACGCAGGCACGCACGTGCATACACACACATACATGCGCAGAGACACACACACACACGTGCGCGCATATACAGACACAAACTATGACACGCGCGCGCGCGCCCATAGACATACATACACGTGCGTGCACACACATACACACAAAAATGCACGCGTGCGCGCACAAGCAAAAACGCGCGCGTTCACGCGCATACGCCGTAGGCACACACAACCACACGCGCACATACAGACACACTCACTCACACACATACACACGTGCGCACGCATGCAAGCACAGACACACACACGCGCGCACACACACGTATACACGCGTCCCCACAGACACACCTGCACGCACGCACACACACACACACGCGCGCGTTCACATATACACGCACACATGTACATGCAAACATACAAACATACGTGCGCACACTCTCTCTTTCTCTCTCACACACACACACACGTGCGCGCACACACACTTACGCATACACACGCACACGCCCGCGCGTGCGCACCCATACACACACACGTGTGCACACGCATGCACGGGTACATACACACACACGCGTGCGCATACACACACACACACATGCATGCATACATACACACACACACACACGCGCGCGCGCGCGTGCACGCACATACACAAACACACGCGTGCGCACACATACACACACACACACGCACACACATAAACGCACACACAAACGCACGTGCACACACAAACACAAACACACATACACACATATGCACACACACACACACACGTGTGTGCTCCCACTCTCTCTCTCACGCACAAAAACACACACGCACGCACACACACACGCACACACACGCGTATACACACGCTTACACCCGTGCGCACACACACTCTCTCTCTCACACACACACGTGCTCACGCACAAACACAAACACACACACACACACACACGTGTGCACCCACGCGCGCACACACATACACACACACACACACGTGCGCGCATACACATAGACACACACACACACACGCACGCACACATGCATGCACACACTCACACACCCACGCTCGCCTACACACACACACACACAAAAGCACACGCGCGCGCGTGCATGTACACATATACACACACACGTGCGCGCGCACACACACACACGCAGGCACGCACGCCCGACCGCACGCGTACACTCACGCACACGTGCGTATACACACACGTGCGCATTCACATACACCCACACACACACATACGCACACACGCACGCATGCACACACGCCCGCAAACACGCACTCGCATGCACACAGACACACACACACACGCGCACACACACACACAAGTGCACACTGTCTCAAACACACACACACGCACGCACTCGCGCGTGCACACACACACACACACACAGATGCAAGCACACACAAACGGGCGCGCGCACACACACTCACACGCCCACACGTACACACAAGTACATGCGCACACGCACATACACACGTGTGTGCACACAAACACACACACACGCGTGCACAAACACACACACGCGTGCGCACACTCTCTCTCACACGTAAACACACGAGCGGCCGCAAAAACACACACGCGCGTGCACACACATACACACATACGCACGCGTGCGCGCACTCACACACACACATACACACAAGCGTGCGCGCACCCACGCACACGCTCGCACGCGCACACGCACACACACGCACACGCACACACACACACACCCACACACACCCACCCCCCCCCCCCCCCCCCCCCACACACACACACACACAGACACGCAGGCACGCACGTGCATACACACACATACATGCGCAGAGATACACACACACGTGCGCGCACATACAGACACAAACCATGACACGTGCGCGCGCACACACATACACACGCGCGCACGCCCATAGACATACATACACGTGCGTGCACACACATACACACAAAAATGCACGCGTGCGCGCACACGCAAAAATGCGCGCGTTCACGCGCATACGCCGTAGGCACACACAACCACACACGCACATACAGATACACTCACTCACACACATACACACGTGTGCACGCATGCAAGCACAGACACACACACGGGCGCACACACACGTATACACGCGTCCCCACAGACACACCTGCACGCACGCACACGCACACACCCGCGCGCGTTCACATATACACGCACACATGTACATGCAAACACACAAACATACATGCGCACACTCTCTCTTTCTCTCTCTCACACACACACACGTGCGCGCACACACACTTAAGCAGACACACGCACACGCCCGCGCGTGCGCACCCATACACACACACGTGTGCGCACGCATGCACGGGTACATACACACACACGCGTGCGCATACACACACACACACGCATGCATGCATACATACACACACACACGCGCGCGCGTGCACGCACATACACAAACACACGCGTGCACACACATACACACACACACACGCACACACATAAACGCACACACAAACGCACGTGCACACACAAACACAAACACACATACACACATATGCGCACACACACACACGTGTGTGCTCCCACTCTATCTCTCACGCACACAAACACACACACACGCACACACACACACACGCACACACACGCGTATACACACACTTACACCCGTGCGCACACACACTCTCTCTCTCTCACACACACGTGCTCACACACAAACACAAACACACACACACACACGTGTAAACCCACGCGCGCGCACACATGCCCACACACACACACGTGCGCGCACACACATAGACACATACACACACGTGCGCGCACTCTCAAACACAAAAACGCGCGCGCGTGTGCGCACACCCACACACACACACACAAAAACACACAGGCGCGCGCGCACTCACATAATACAACACGCGCGCACGCGTGGACGCTCATACAAGCACACACGCGTGCGAGTAAACACACACACACACACACACGTGCGCGAGCACACACATACACACAAACACACACGCGCGCTCGTGCACGCGTGCACTTATACACACACACCCGTACGCATGCACACATACACACACACACACACACGTGCGCGCCAACATACACAAACACACACGCGCGCGTGCACACACACTTAAACACACACACACACACGTGTGCACCCACCCACACACACACATGCACGCACGCACACCCGCACGCGCACACACACACACTTGAACACACACGCGTGCATGCACACACACACACACACACGCGTGCGCACATACACTCACACGTGCGTACACACGCACACACACACACACACACTCGTACACACGCATACTTGCACACACACACACATACGCGCAAGCACACACACACGCACACACGTGCGTTCACACACACACACGCGCGCGCACACGCACACCCGCACACACACAAACACATGCACGCACGCATGCCCGCACGCGCACACACACATACACACACCCGCAGACACACACACGCACGCATGCACTTACTCACGCACGCATGCACTTACGCACACATGCGCATACACACACACACGTGCGCACACAGGCACACACACAGGCACACACGCATATGAACACACACACACACACACGTGCGCGCAAGCACACACACGCACACGCACACACAAGTACACGCGTGTGCACACAAACACACATGCGCGCGCGCACAAGTATACACACGCGTACACACACTCTCTTTCACACGTAAACACACGAGCGCACATGCGCACACACTCACACACACACACGTACGCACACACATACACACAAACACATGCACACACATACATACGAACACGCGCACACACACACACACATATGCACGTGTGCGCACACTCACACACACACATACACACACGCATGCGTGCACACACACACACGCTTACACGTACACACACACGCACACACATACACACACACGCGCACACACACACACGCACATACAGACATACGCACGTGCGCGCACACACACACACAGACACAGGCATGCAGGCACGCACGTGCATACACACACACATACATGCGCAGACACACACACACACACACGTGCGTGCACATACAGACACAAACACGTGCGCGTACATAGACACACACACACACGTGCGTGCACATACAGACACAAACACGTGCGCGTACATAGACACACACACACACACACACACACGTGCATGTACACAAACATACACAAACGCGCGTGCGTGTGTGCATACACACGCGTGCGCACGCCGTACGCACACACAACCACACGCGCGCACACACAAGCACACACACGTGCGAGTTAACACACGCACGTGCGCGCACAAACATACACACACGCGCGCGCGCCTGTGCACGCGTGCACTCATACACACACGCACGCACGCTCACACACATACAACACACACACATGTGCGCGCACATATACAAAAACACACGCGCGCGTGTGCGCACACACTTACACACACGAGCGCGTGCGCGCCCATACACACACACATGTACGCACGCACTCCCGCACGTGCACGCACACACACACACACCCGTTGACACACACACGCGTGCATGCTCACACACACACACGCGCACAAACACACACACACACACACATACACACACGTGCGCACACTCTCACACACACACAACCACACACACACACACACGCACGCACACATACACACACACACGCACACACGCACACACGTGCACACTCACACACACGCACACAAACACACGCATGTGTGGGTGCACAGACGCGTGCGCACACGCTCACCGATACACACACACACACGTGTGCGCATAGACACACACAGACACACAGACACACGCGCGCGTGAGCACAAAACCGCACACGCGTGCGCACACACACACATACACAGACGCACGCACGCACGCATGCATGCACGCACTCACACACCCACGCTCGCATACACACACAAAAGCACACGCGTGTGCGCGTACACATATACACACACACACGTGCGCGCGCACTCACACACACACACACACACACGCAGGCACGCCCGCCCGCCCGCACGCGTACACTCACACCCACGCTCACACACACACACGTGCGCATACACACGTGCGCGCTCACATACACCCACCCACACACACACACACACACACACAAACGCACGCGCACGCACGCCCGCAAGCACGCACTCGCGTGCACACACACACACGCACACACACACAAGTGCACACACTGTCTCAAACACACACACGCACGCACGCACTCACGTACACACACACACAAACGCAAGCAAACACACACACGCGTGCGCACACACACACTCACACGCCCACACGTACACACAAGTATACGCGCACACACACATACACACGTGTGGGCACACAAACACACAAACGCGCGCGCGCACAAACACACACACGCATGCGCACACTCTCTCTCACACGTAAACACACGAGGGCACACACTCACACACACGTGCACACACGCGCATACACACACACACACGTACACACACACGCGCGCGCGCGTGCTCACACTCTTTCACATACACACACACACACACACACATACACACACACACACACACACACACACACGTGCACACACATACATACGAACATGCGCGTGCACACACACACACACACATACGCACGCGTGCGCACACTCACACACACACATACACACACACACACACACGCATACGCTCGCACGTGCACACGCACACGCACACACACACACACACACCCATACACACACACACACACGCATACACACACACAGACGTGCATGCCCACCCACACACACACACACACAGACACGCATGCACACACGTGCATATACACACATACATGCGCAGACACACACACACATGCGCGCACATACAGACACAAACCATAACACGTGCGCGTGCACACATATACACACGTGCGCGCGCCCATAGACACACACACACACACACACATGCGTACACACACATACACACAAAAGTGTGCGCGTGCGCGCACACACACGCAAACACGCGAGTCCACGCGCATAAGCCGTAGGCACACACAACCACACGCGCACATACAGACACACTCACTCACACACATACACACGTGCGCATGCACATGCACGCATGCAAGCACAGACACACACACGCGCGCACATACACGTATACACGCGTTCGCACAGACACACCTGCACGCACGCACACACACGCGCGCGTTCACATATACACGCACACATGTACATGCAAACACACAAACACACGTGCGCACACTCTCTCTTTCTCTCTCTCTCACACACACACACACGTGCGCGCGCACACACTTACACATACACACAAGCACACACCCGCGCGTGCGCACCCATACACACACACGTGTGCGCATGCATGCACGCGTACATACACATACACGTGTGCGCATACATACACACACACACGCATGCATGCATACATACACACACACACACACGCGTGCACGCACAAACACAAACACACACGTGCGCACACATACACACACACGCACACACACAAATGCACACACAAACGCACGTGCACACACAAACACGCACACACACACACACATGCGCACACACACACGCGTGTGCGCCCACTGTCTCTCTCTCTCACACACACACACACACACACACGTGCCGCAAACACACACGCAAACGCGTGCACATACACACACACGCACACACACGCGTATACACACACTTACACCCGTGCATACACTCTCTCTCTCTCTCTCACACACACACACACACACACGTGCTCACACACAAACACAAACACACACACACACGTGTGCACCCGCACACACACACACACACGTGTGCACCCAAACACACACACGCACACGCACACAGACACACATAAGTGCGCGCTCTCTCTCTCTCTCACAGACACACACACGCACACAGACACATACACGCACACACACTCCCACACACACACAAACACACACACACGCGTGCGCGCATGCACATACATAATTGTGCGCGCACACACACACACATGCACGCACACAAGCACGCACACAAGCACACACACTCGCGCACACACAAACACACACACACACACACACACACACGTGCACGCATGCAAGCACGCACACATACGCACATGCACGCACGCAAGCACACATACTAACACGCACGCGCTTACATGCATACACGCGTCCGCACAAACACACATGGACGCACGCAAGCACGAACACACATACACACACACACACGCGAGGGCGCGCGCGTGCGTGCGCTTACACACACACGCGCGAGCGCGTGCTTGCATGCGCACACACACACACACACACACGTGCGCGCACACATACACACACACACACACATGCACGTACGCAAGCAAAGACACACACACGCATACACGCGTCCGCACACACACATACACAAGCACGCACGCACGCAAGCATGCGCACACATACACGCGCGCGCGTAATCACAAACTCGCGTGCATACACAGACACACAAGCGTGCACGCGCATACACACACACACTCACACACACACGTGCGCTCGCCCACAAACATACACACACAAACATGCGCGCGTGCACGCACAGACGCACGCACTCGTGCGCACACAGACACACAAACACACACGCACGCATGCACGCACTCACGCATACACACACACGCACGCACAAACACACGCACGTGCATGCACAAATACACACACACACACACACTCACACACACACAAACACACACACACACACACACACGCACACACACACACACACACTCACACACACGCACACACACAAATGCACACACCAGCGCGTGCACACTCACGCAGGCACACACGCAGATGCACACACACACGCGTGCGCACACTCACACACACACACGCACACGTACACACACACGCGTGCCCATACACACACACGTGCCCACATGCGCACACGCACTCACATACACACAGAAACACACATACACGTGCACGGACACACATGCTTGCAGACACACACATGCACACACGCAAACACGCACAGACACACACACGAACAGACACACGCGCGCGCACTCAAACACACATACATGCGTGCACACACACACACACGTGCACACACGCGCACGCGCACACGTAAACACATGCATGCACACAAGCACACACACACACACACACATACACGCATACACGCGTCCGCATGCACACAAGCACACAGCGCACACACACACACACACGCGCGCGAACGCATGTACGCGTCCGCTCACACACAC
>CAWUDS030001768.1:895000-897500 GCA_963859935.3 Lathyrus sativus | reverse complement strand
CACGCACACACGCGCACGCGTGATCACACGTACACGCGCGTACACCTAAACACTCACACACACACACACACGCGCGCGCGCGCACACACATACAAACACACACGCGTGCGTGCGCACACACATGCACGCACCTGCGCAGACACACACGCACAAGCACACACACGCGCGCACACCGACACACACACACAAACACACGTGCTCGCACACACGGACACACACACAAACACACGCGTGAGCGCGGGCACACACCCACACAAGCGCCCGCGACGCGTGCTCACGCGCGCACACCCACGGAGACACATAGGCGTGCGCGTGCGCACACACACGCACACACGCGCTAACGCACGCCGCTCGCACACACATACACACACGCACACGCACACACACGTGCACACACACACACACGCACACACACAAACAGACGCGTGCTCACACACACAAGTGCGCACACGCACACACACACACAAACACACATGCTCGCACACACACACACACGCACGCACGCACGCACTTGCTCATACGCACTCGCATGCACACAAACACGCGTGCATGCATGCACACAAACACACACGTGCGCGCACACACACACGCACCTGCGCAGACACACACACGCACGCATTCACAGACTCACACACAAACACACGTGCGCGCACACGCAGACACACACACAGACACAGACACACGCGAGCGCGCGTACACACCCACACATGCACGCATGCACTAACGCACACCGCTCGCACGCACACGCAAACAAACATGCGTCCGCGCGCACACACACATGCACGCGCGCACACACACGCAAACAAAAATGCGTGCGCGCGCGCACACACACACATGCACGCATGCACTAACGCATGCCGCTCGCACACACACACGCGCGCACACACACAGAAGTGTGCACACGCGCATACACACACACACACGTGCGCATACTCTCGCACACACACACACACGCATACATGCACTCACACACAGACACACCCACAAGCACCCGCGTGCACACAAACACGTGTGCGCGCACACGCACAGACACTCACGTGCGCACACACACACACACGCACCTGCGCAGACACAGACACACACACGTGCGCGCACGCACAGACACAAATACACGCGCGTGTGCGCACACGCAGACACACACAAACACACACGCGCGCGCACACAAATTCACATCCAAACACACGGGCGCGCGTGCGTGTGCTCGCATACACACAAACACGCACTTGCACACACACACACACATGCACTAACGCACGCCGCTCGCACACATACCCACATACACACACACACCTGCACACACACACACACACACACGCATACACACGCACGCATACGCTCGCACACACATACACGCACGCACGCACTCACACACGGACACACCCATAAGCACTCGTGTGCACACAAACACGCGTGCGCGCACACACGCAAACACACATGTGCGCACACACACACACACACGCACCTGCACAGACATAGACACACACACACACACGTGCGCGCACACACAGACACAAACGAATATACGTGCGTGCACACACACACACACGTGTGCGCGTACATACACACAGACGCACACACACGAACACAGACGCACACCCAGACACACACGCACACACGCGCGTGCTCAAGCTCTATCTCTCTCTCACAAACACACAAACACGCGCACGCGCATGCGCGTACACACATTAGCACACACACGGACACGCGCGCACACACACACACTCACATGCACATACACATACGGACACACACACACACACAAACGCGCAAGTAACCACACACGCATGCGCATATTCTCTCTCTCACACACACACACATACACACGCACACACACGTGCGCGCACACACAAACACACGCACACACACGCTCACGCGCATGGACGCACGCATGCATTGACGCGTACACACACATAAATACACACGCGCATGCGCACACGCAAACGCACACAAACACACGCGCACGCACACACACACACAAACGCACATGCACACACATAAACACACACACACACAAACACACAAGCGCCCCCGTGCGCGCTTACGCGCACGCACGCACACAAACGCACGCATGCACGCACGCACACAAACGCACACACCCATGCACACACGTAAGCACACACGCACGCGCGCACACTCACACGCACGCATGCGCACGCATATACACACACACATGTACACTCGCACGCACGCATGCACACACACACACACACACGAACACACGCGCACGCGTGATCGCACGTACACGCGCGTACACCTAAACACTCACACACACACGCGCGCGCGCGCGCGCGTACACACACACATACAAACACACACGCGTGCATGCGCACACACATGCACGCACCTGCGCAGACACACACGCACGCACATGCACACACACAAACACACACACACAAACACACAAGTGCCCCCGTGCGCGCTTACGCGCAAGCACGCACACAAACGCACGCACGCACGCACATTCACACACCCATGCACACACGTACGCACACACGCACGC
>CAWUDS030001768.1:887500-890000 GCA_963859935.3 Lathyrus sativus | reverse complement strand
GCACACACATGCACGCACCTGCGCAGACACACACGCACAAGCACACACACGCACGCACACTGACACACACACAAACACACGTGCTCGCACACACAGACACACACACAAACACACGCGTGAGCGCGGGCACACACCCACACAAGCGCCCGCGACGCGTGCTCACGCGCGCACACACACAGAGGCACATACGCGTGCGCGCGGACACACACACACACACGCACTTACGCACGCCACTCGCACACACATACACACACGCACACGCACACGCACGTGCACACACACACACACACACACACACATACACACACGCACACACAAACAGACGCGTGCGCACACACACAAGTGCGCACACGCACACACAAACAAACACACACGCTCGCACACACACACACACACGCACGCACACACGCACTTGCTCATATGCACTCGCATGCACACAAACACGCATGCATGCACACACACAAACACACACGTGCGCGCACACACACACGCACCTGCGCAGACACACGCACGCGCGCATACACAGACTCACACACAAACACACGTGCGCGCACACGCAGACACACACACAGACACAGACACAAGCGAGCGCGCGCACACACCCACACATGCACGCATGCACTAACGCACGCCGCTCGCACGCACACGCAAACAAACATGCGTCCACGCGCACACACACACACACATGCACGCGCGCACGCTCACGCAAACAAACATGCGTGCGCGCGCACACACACACATGCACGCATGCACTAACGCACGCCGCTCGCACACACACAAACACACGTACGCGCACACACACACACACGCATATACACACACGCGCGCACACACACACAGAAGTGCGCACATGCGCACACACACACACACACGTGCGCATACGCTCGCGCACACACACACACACGCGCGCATACATGCACTCACACACGGACACACCCACACGCACCCGCGTGCACACAAACACGTGTGCGCGCACACGCACAGACACTCACGTGCGCACACACACACACACACCTGCGCAGACACAGACACACACGCGTGCGCGCACGCACAGACACAAACACACGCGCGTGTGCGCACACGCAGACACACACAAACACACACGCGCGCGCACACAAATACACATCCAAACACACGGGCGCGCGTGCGTGTGCTCGCATACACACAAACGCGCACTCGCACACACACACACATGCACTAACGCACGCCGCTCACACACATACCCACATACACACACACACACACCTGCACACACACACACACATACGCATACACACGCACGCATACGCTCGCACACACACATACACGCACGCACACACTCACACACGGACACACCCACAAGCACTCGTGTGCACACAAACACGCGTGCGCGCACACACACAAACACACACGTGCGCACACACACACACACACACATGCGCAGACATAGACACACACACACACATACGTGCGCACACACACAGACACAAACACACGCGCGTGCGCGGACACACAGACAGACACAAACATACGCGCGCACACACAGACACGCATCCAAACACGCGGGAGCGCGTTCGTGTGCTCGCATACACACAAACGCGCACTCGCACACACACACACACATGCACTAGCGCATGCCGCTCGCACACAAACTCACATACACGCACACACACCAACACACACCTGCACACACACACACACACACACGCGCATACACACGCACGCACGTGCGCGCACACACATACCTACTCACACGCGTGCGCACACACACACACGTGCACACACACAAACACACGCACGCACGCACACACACGCACACACACGCACACGCACACACGTGCACACACACAAACACACATGCACGCACACACACGCACACACACACACACTCGCGTGCACACAAACACGTGCGTGCACACACATACACACACACACGCGCACACACACACACATACACACGTGCGCATATTTTCTCTCTCTCTCACACACACACACATGCGCGCACAAATACGCACACACACGTGTGCGCACAAATACGCACACACACAAGAACACGCGCGTGCTCACGCGCACAAACGCACGCACGCTCAGGTCTACACACACGAGTGCGCACACTCTCTCTCACACACACACAGGTGCGCAAACACACTCACACACAGACACACGCTCACACGCACACACACACGCATACAGACATACACACACATGGACGTGATCGCACATACAAACGAACATGCGCGCACACACAGGCGCGTGCAAACAGACACGCATACACACGCGTGCGCACACTCACACGCACACAGACACGTACCCACGTGCGCACACACATACACACACAAACACACACCCACACGCAAACACACACACGCGTGCGCACACACACACGCGCACGCACGCAAGCCCGCACGCACACACCTGCGCATACACACGCACACGCGCGCACACACAAACACACACACAAAACCACGTGTGCGCACGCGCACCCACACACACACGCACGCAGGCACTAACGCAAGCCGCT
>CAWUDS030001768.1:875000-882500 GCA_963859935.3 Lathyrus sativus | reverse complement strand
ACACATATACGCACGCACGCACGTACACACACAGACACACACACACACGAACACAAACACACACACACACACTCTCTCTCTCTCTCTCTCTCTCACACACACACACACACACACACGCACGTGCGTACACATACACACACAATCGCACACACACAGACACACACGCGCACACTAACACACACGCGTGTGCACACATACGCACACTCACACACACAAACACACGCGCATGCATACACACATACACCCGTGTGCAAACACACACTCACACACACGTGCGCACACAAAAACACACACATACACAAGCGTGCACGCACGCATGCGCGCATGTTCACATAGACGCACACACACAAACGCCCGTGCACACACAAACATACATACACACACACGCGCGGGCATATACGCACACAAACACACACACACAAACACACACACACACACACACATACACACGCATGCACACACACACACACACACATACACACACACCCGTGTGCATACACACACTCTCTCTTACACACACACACACCTACGCACACAAACACAGACACACGCACGCGCGTGCACGCACGCGCACACACACACACACACACACGTGTGTGGAACACCCACACGCGCGTACGCACATTCTCTCTTTCTCACATACACACACAAACGCACACATACACAAACGCACACTCGCACAAACACACGCGTGCGCACACTCTCTCTCTCACACACACACAAACACACAAAACTACACACGTGCGCACATGCGCGTACACTCATACACACACAAACATACACACACACAGACACACACACACACGCACACATGCGCATACACGCACACACGCGTCCGAACAGACACACACGTGTGCACGTAAGAATGCAGACACACAGACACACACACACATACACACACGCGTGCACGTGCACACACACACACACACACACACACGTGCGTGTGCGACCTCGCACCCACACACAAACACACACACACACACACACACACACACAAGCGTGCGCACACACACACGCACGCTCGAGTGCACGCACGTCCTTACGCATACACACTCACTCACACACACGCGCATGCACAAACACACACGCACACGCGCGCACACACACGCACGCTAACACACACATGCACATGCACACACTCTCTCTCCCTCTCACATAAACACACACGCACACACACGCACACACACACACACACACACGCGCGAGCGCACACGCAAAGACACACACACACGCAGATACACGCGCACGCACACAATAACACACACACACACATACAGACACACACGTGCACACGCACACACACACGTGCACACACACACACACATACACACAAATACACACGTGCGCACACGCACTCACACACCCGCACGCACACATGCACTCGCCAGCACACAAACACACGCGTGCACACACAGACACACACACGCGCACACATACACACACACACTCTCTCTCTCACACACGCACAAACACACACAGACACACACAGACGTACACACACATAAACGCACGAACACGCGCGCGCGTGCATAGACACAAACAGACGCGTGCTTGCATATACAAACAGACGCGCGCGCACACACACAGACACACACACACGCGCGCGCGCGCATACACAGACACACACACACACACGCACACACATACGCACACACAACCATGCGTACACGCGCACACCCCCCCTTCCCCCCCCCACACACACACTCACGCACGCACACATGCACTAACGCACGCCGCTCGCACACACATACACACACGTGCACACAAGCACGCGCACACAAGTACACGATTGCGCCCAAACACACACATGCGTGACACACGCATACACACAGTCACGCACGCACGACCGCACGAATGCATGCACACACGCACACGCACACACAAACACAAACACGCAGACACACACACAACACACACATGCATACACACGCGTGTGTGCCCTCACTTAGACACACACACAAACAAACGCGCGCGCATACAAAGACACACACACACACAGATACACGTGCACGCACACAATAACACACACACACAGATAGACACACACGTGCACACACACACACACACACACACACACAAACACACCCCCGTGCAGGCACGCGCGCGTACACGCGCCCACACGCACGCATGCACGAACCCACACGCCCTCACGCGCACATGCACTCGCCAGCACACACAGACACACACGCGCACACATACACAAACACACACACACGCGCGTGCGCACACTCTCTCTCTCTCACACAAACACACAAACACGCACACACACACAGACACACACAGACGTACACACAAACAAATGCATGAACACGCGCGCGTGCACGGACACAAATGGACGCGTGCGCGCACATACAAACAGACGCGCGTGCACACAAAGACACACACACACACACGCGCGCGTGCACGCACATACATAGAGACAGACGCGCGCGCACACCTACAGACACACATACACACACACGCACTCACACAAACACACACACACGCGTGTGCACACACACACAAACACACACACGCGTACGCGCACACACACATCCGCGCGTGCTTGGGCACACACAGGTGTGCGCGCACACACGCACAGACACACACGTGCGCCCGCACACACACACACACATATACGCACGCACGCACGTACACACACACAAACACACACACACACGAACACAAACACACACACGCACACACGCACACACACACGGACATGCGCACACACTCTCTCTCTCTCTCTCTCTCACACACACACACATACACGTGCGTACACACACATACACAAACGCACACACACAAACACACACGCACACACACACACACACGCGTGTGCACACACACGCATACTCACACGCACAAACACACACGCATGCACACACACATACACACAGACATACACCCGTGTGCAAACACACACTCACACACACACGTGCGCACACACAAACACACACACACAAGCGTGCACGCACGCATGCGCGCACGTTCACATAGACGCACGCAAACAAACGCCCGTGCACACACAAACATACATACACACACGCGCGCAAGCATATACGCACACAAACACACACATACACACAAACACACACACACACACACACAAACATGCATGCACACACACACACCTGTGTGCATACACACTCTCTCACACACACACACACACACACCTACGCACACAAACACAGACACGCGCATGCGCGTGTACGCACGCACAAGCACACACACACGTGTGTGGAACACCCACACGCACGTACGCACACTCTCTCTCTCTTTCTCACACACACACACAAAGGCACACATACACAAACGCACACTCGAACAAACACACGCGTGCGCATACTCTCTCTCTCACACACACACACAGAGACACACAAAACTACACACGTGCGCACATGCGCGTACACTCATACACACACAAACATACACACACACAGACACACACACACACACACACACGCACACATGCGCATTCACGCACACACGCGTCCGAACAGACATACACGTGCGCACGTAAGAATGCAGACACACAGACACACACACACACACACACATACACGCGTGCACGTGCACACACACACACACACACACACACACACACACACACGTGCGTGTGCGACCTCGCACCCACACACAAACACACACACACAAGCGTGCGCACACACACACGCACACTCGAGTGCACGCACGCCCTTACGCATACACACTCACACACACACACGCGCACACACGCGCGTGTACAAACACACACGCACACGCGCACACACACACACACGCACGCTAACTCACACACATGCACATGCGCACACTCTCTCTCCCTCTCACATACACACACACGCACGCACACGCACACACACACACACGCGTGCGCACACGCAAAGACACACACACACACAGATACACGCGCACGCACACAATAACACACACACACACACACACACACACACGTGCACACGTGCACACACACACATACACACACACACGCGCGCGCGCACACGCACTCACACGCCCGCACACTCACATACACTCGCCAGCACACAAACACGCGCGTGCACACACAGACACACACACACGCACACATACACACACACACACGCGTACGCTTACTCTCTCTCTCACACAAACACACACACACACACAGACGTACACACACACAAAAACGCACAAACACGGGCGCGTGTGCACAGACACAAACAGACGCGTGCGTGCACATACAAACAGACGCGCGCGCACACACACACAGACACACACACACACACGCGCGTGCGCGCACATACATACAGACAGACGCGCGCGCGCACACATACACACACACACACACACACACTCTCACGCAAACACACACACGCATGTGCGCACACACAAACACACAAGAGTGCGCGCACACACACATACGCGCGTGCTTGGGGACACACACAGGCGCGCGCGCACACATGCACAGACACACACGTGCGTCCGCGCACACACACGCACGCACACGCACGCACACGCAAACACACACACACACACACACGCACACATACACACACACACACACACACACGTGTGTGCAAACAAACGCGCGCGTGCACACACAGACACACACAGACACACACCCGCACACACGCACACGTGCGCACACACATACATACACACAAGCGCAGGCGTGTGCGCAGACACATACACACACACACCCGCATGCAAGCTTTCACACACACACGCCCACACACATACGCACACACACGGGCGTGCATAGAAATACACACACACACGTGCGTGCACACACTCACACTCACACACACACACACTCGTGCGCATGCACATAGGCACAAAAACACAAACGCGCGCACGCGTGCGTGCATGCGCACACGCGCGCACGGACGCACTCAAGCATGTAAGTGTACACACACACATACGCACACATACACACACACACACGTGTGCATACACACACACGCGTGCGCACACACCTATACATACGCACACACACACACACACACACACACACACACGTGCGCACACACACACACACAAATGCACACACACACACACTCTCTCTCTCTCTCTCTCTCAAAAACACACGCGCGCGTGCAGGGACACACTCACACGCACACACGCACGCACACACGCACGTACACACGAACGCACTCACGCACACACACAAGCACACACAAGCACACACGCACGCGCTTGCGAGTACACAAAAAAAAACACACGCATGTGCACACACGCACACGCACGCACGTACACAAGCATGCACACACACACATCACACACACACACGCTCGCGTGCACACAAACACGCGCGTGCATACACACACGCATGCACACACATACACACACATACACACACGTACCCGCACACACAGAAACACACACACACACACACACACACGCTTGCGCCTACACACACAAGCACGCACACAAACACACACACTCACACACACGTGCGTGCACAAACATACACACACGCACATGCACACACACGCGTGCGCACATTCTCTCTCTCTCTCACACACACACACACGTGGGCACACGCACAAGCACGCACACACACACACACACACACAAACACGGGCGCACACGCACACGCATGCACGCACGCACATACACACACACGCGTACGCACACATGCACTCGCGTGCAAACAAACATGCGCGTGCAAACACACATACACCCACACACGCACACTCGCGTGCGCCACATGCATGCACACACGTGCAAACACACTCACACGTGCACGTACACATACATACAGACACACACACACACACGGACACACGCACGTAGACTCACACACACGCACACACAAATGCGCGTGCACACACAGACACACACACACACACACGAGCACACACGCACACATTCTCTCTCTCACACAAACACGCGCGTGCGCCACTGTGCATGCACACACAAACATACGCGCACACACACTCACGCGCACACATACGCATACACACACACTCACACAAGCACACACCCGCGCGTGCACACGCGCACACACATGCACACATACACACCCACGCACACGCACACACACACGCGTGCGCATACTCAAACACACACACACACACACACACATGCACACATAAACAGACACGCGCACACACACTCCCACACACACACGCATGCACACACATGTGCGCACACACACCCACACATGCACGCACGCAAGCATGCACACCCACATACACAAACATGCGTGCACACACACACACACACACACACGTGCAAACACACACACACACACACGTTCACGCACGCAAGCACGCACACACACACACATGCACGCACGCAAGCACGCACACACATACGTGCGCGCGCACGCATACACGCGTCTGCTCACTCACACATGCATGCACGCAAGCCTGCACACACACACACACACGCGCGTGCGCTCACACACAGACACACACACAAACACACTCACACACATACACACGTGTGCGCGCACACACACACATGCATGCATGTAAGCATAAACACACACGCGCACACACACACGTATACACGCGTCCGCACACACACACACATGCACGCACGCAGACACACATGCGCGTTCACACATACATGCACACATGTACAAGTAAACACACAAACACGCGTGCGTACACTCTCCCTTTCTCACACACACAAACACGCACACACACACATGCGCACAACACTTACACACACATGTGCGCACACACATACATACACAGGCACACACACAAACACGCGTGCACACACACACACACACGCACAAACTTACACCCGTGCGCACACACACACACACACACACTCTCTCTCTCTCTCTCTCACACACACACACACGTGCTCAAACACAAAGACAAAAGCGCGCACACACACACACGCACCGTGTACACACACAAGCACTCGTGCGCACACACATTTACACACACACACATGCGAACAAATATACACACACACGCGCACGCACGCGCACACACAGGCAAGCACTCACTCACTCACACACACACACACGTGCACACACACAAACGCGCACGTGCGTGCGCACACACACACATACATACGCGTGCGCACACATACACATACGCAGAGACGCACACACGTACACACACGCGCGCGAGCACATACGCAAACACGCACACACACACACCCACACACATACACGCATGCGCGCACACACACACGCAGGCACGCACGCACGTACACATACACACACACGCACACACACATGCACACACACACACGCGCGTATGCACATACATGCACGCGCGTGCACACCCACACGCACACACACACATGCACGCACACACACATGCACACACACACACACACGCGCGCGTGCACACCCACACGCACACGCACACACACACACACACACAGACGCACACACACACACACGTGTGTGCACACTTTCTCTCTCTCTCTCTCTCTCTCACACACACACACACACACACACACAAACACACGCACAAACACATACGCACGCGCACGCAGTAACACACACGCGTGTGCACACGCACACACACAAACACACACGTGCCCACACGCACACACCCACACATACAC
>CAWUDS030001768.1:867500-870000 GCA_963859935.3 Lathyrus sativus | reverse complement strand
GCGTGCACACGCTTTCTCTTGCACACACATTCATGCACACACACACACACATGTACACACACACACAAACTCGTGTGCGCTTGCGCGCACGCACACACACCCTTGCACATAAACACACGCACTTGCACGCACGCAAGCACACACAAACGCACATAAACATACACGCGCGCACACACACACACATACACACGTGCATACACACAGACACAAACACACACACGCGCGTGCACACCCACACGCACCCAAACACACACACACGCGCGTGTGCACACTCTCTCTTTCTCTCTCACACACACACACAAACACGCGCACAAACACATACGCGCGCGCACGCACTAACACACACGCGCGCGTGGACGCACATACACACAAACACACACATGCGCACACACACACACCCACACATACACGCGTGCGCGCACACACACCCACACGTGCACACATACACACGCGCACACGCAGACACACACACACGCACACAAGCACTCGCGTGCACACAATCAGGAGCGTGCACACACACACACACACGTACACACACACACACGCACACGTGCGCACACACACACACACACACTCACATGTGCGTGCACACACAAACATACACACACACACACACACGCGTGCGCGCACAAACTACAAGCGCGCATAGACACACGGACGCACGCATACACACACGGACGCACGCATAGACACACGTGCATGCACACAAAAACATACACACACACACACAAATGTAGACACACACGCACACATACACGCACGCACGCACACACGCACACACACACGCACATATACACACGCACACACACAAACGCACACACCAGCGAGTGCACACACACACACAAGCACACACGCACACACACATACCTGTGCACAAACATACACAGACGTACGCACACGCGCAAACACACTCACATACATACACACAAACATACACACACACACAAATACGCGTACGTGCACGCACACACATGCTTGCACACATACAGACATGCACATACGCGCGCTAACACATACACGCGTGCACACACACACACACACACACGTGCACGCACACGTAAACATATGCACGCAGGCAAGCACACACTACACACGCGCGCGCGTGCACACGAATACACGCGTCGGCACACACACACATGCACGCACGCAAGCACACTCACACGCACACACATACACAAACGCGTGCGCTTGACACATACACACACACGAGCATGCACACAAACACACTCAAAGACACACCCGCGCGTGCGCAGCCGCACACGCACACAAACACGCATGCATGCACGTCCTCACGCATACACACACACGCACGCACAGACACAGGCGTATGCACACGCACACACATACACACACACACACACACAAACGCGCATGCACACACTCTCTCTCTCTCTCTCTCACACACACACACAAACACACACACACACACACAAACACGCACAAGCAAGCACACATTCATGCACTCACGCACTTAAGCACACAAATGCACCCAAACACTAGTGGGGGTGCACGTGCGGGCATACACACACACACACTAACACATGTGTGCGCGCGCGTGCCCTGATGCTCACACACACGCGCGCGTGCAGACACCCACACACGCGCACGCGCAAATTTATGCACACACACATACACGCACGCAAGCACACACACACACACATGCAGACACACACACACACACACACACACGCACTCGGGTGCATACAAACGCGCGCGTGCCATACTCACACACACGCTCACACATGCACACAAACACACATACATAAACACACACACACCCACACGTGTGCGCACACACACAACACACGTGCGCTCTCACACACACACACACATGTGCGCACACACACGCATACACACAGACACACACACAAACACGAACACGCGTACGGGGCGCGCACAAACACACTCACGCGTGCACGAACACACACATACAGACACACACACACACGCACACGCACGCACACACGGACGCACCCGCACACACACAAGCGCGTGTGCACACACACACGCAAACACACAAACACGCGCGCGCGTGCTCGTACACACAAACATACGCATGCACACACGCGTGCACCCACGCACACACACACACGCACACACCCGCACGTGCAGACACACACACACACACATACACACATACACACACACACACGCGTGCAGGCACTCTCTATCTCTCTCTCTCTCTCTCACACACACACACACATGTGCGCACACACACTCCCCCCCCCCCACACAAATAAACACACCCGCGTGCGCGTGCACGCACGCACACGCACCCTTGCGCATAAACACACGCACATGCATGCACGCAAGCACACACACACACATACAAATACACGCACGCGCACACACTCATACACACGTGCACACACACACGTGCACACACGCAAGCACGCACACACACATGCACGCAAGCACGCATACACACACACACACGCACATGCGTTCACCCACACACCCGCAAACATGCGCGTGCGCGTGCACCCACACTCTCACACAC
>CAWUDS030001768.1:857500-860000 GCA_963859935.3 Lathyrus sativus | reverse complement strand
GCGCACACTCTCCCTTTCTCACACACACACACACACGTGCGCACAACACTTACACACATATGTGCGTGCACACACACACACACATGTCGTACACACATACACACACACACACACACACACACACACACAAACACGCGCGTGCGCTCACATACAAACACACACGTGCGCATGCATGCACACACATATGAATACACACACACACAGGCACACACACATGCGCGTGCACACGCACACACACACACACACCCATGCACACACACACACACTTACACCCATACGCACACACACACTCTCTCTCTCTTTCTCTCTCACACACAGACACACACACATACGTGCTCACACAAAAACACAAAAACGCGCGCACGCACACACACACCCGCGTGCGTGTACACACACACGTGCACACACACGTGCACACACACACACACACACACACGTGCGCGCGCACACACACACGTGCGCGCACACATACACACGTGCGAACACATAAAGACACACGCACGCACGCACTCACGCACACACACACACACACGTGCACACACACAAACACACACACGCACGCACTCGCACACATACGG
Organism: Lathyrus sativus; assembly: GCA_963859935.3. Lineage (NCBI taxonomy): Eukaryota > Viridiplantae > Streptophyta > Magnoliopsida > Fabales > Fabaceae > Lathyrus > Lathyrus sativus. The sequence goes on along the minus strand of CAWUDS030001768.1, from coordinate 859,422 downwards.
AGGCACGCACACACGTACACACACACGCACGCACACACACAGGCACACACACGCGCGTGCACACACACACACACACACACATACACATACACACGTGCACACACACACGAACACACGCACACACAAGCACACACACATACACGCGCGCGCGCGCACCTACAAGCACACATGTGCTTACACTCACACATACATACACACACACACACCCAAACACATACACGGGCGTGCACACCCGCACGCGCACACACACACACGCACACACACACACACTTGTGCGTGCACACATATACACTCTCTCTCACACACAGACACACACAAACACGCGCACACACACAGTCGCGCGCGCAGGCCATGACACACACGCGTGCGCACACGCACACACACAAACACACAAGTGCGCACACGCACACACACAGACATACACACGTGCGCAGGCATACACACCCACACGTGCACACACACGTACACACGTACACACAGACACATGTGTGCGCACGCACGTACGTACACACACACACACACACACACCCACACACACACACTCAAACATGCACACACACACACACACACACACACACACACATACACACGCATACAGACACATGCGTGCGCACGCACGCACATACACACACACACACACACACACGCACTCAAGTACTCGCGTGCACACAAACAGGCGCGTGCGCACACGCACACACACGCACACACACACACACGCATGAACACACGCGCGCGTACGTACACACACGCTCACACGTGTGCGCACACACAAACATACGCACAAAAACACACACGCGCGCGTGCTTAGACGCACACACTCATGCGCACACAAACACACAAACATGCATGCACGCACGCCCTCACGCATACACAAAAGCACGCACGAACAGATACACACGAATGCACACACAAACACACACACACACACACTCACAAACACACAAACATACACACACACATACACATACACACACGCACACACACCAGCGTGTGCACACACACACACACACACATGTTCGCACACGCGCGCACACACTCACATACACACACAAACAGAGACACGCACACACACACACACACGCGTACGTGCATGCACACACACACACACTAAAGCACACACGCGCGCACTAACACATATACACGCGTGCACACACACACACACACGTGCACACACGCGCACACACACACGTACACACATGCACGCACGCAAGCACACAAACACTCACACACACACACACGCACACACGCTTACACGCGTCCGCACACACACACATGCACGCACACAAGCATACACAAACACACACACGCGCGTGCAAACACACACACACACAAACGCGCGCGTTTGACACACACAAACACGTGTGCGCGCACACAAACAGACGCACACACACACACATACACACGCACACAGACACATGCGTGCGCACGCACGCACATACACACACACACACACACACGCACTCAAGTACTCGCGTGCGCACATACACACACACACACACGCACACACACACACGCATGAACACACGCGCGCGTACGCACACACACGCTCACACGTGCGCGCACACAAAAACATACGCACAAACACACACACACGCGCGCGTGCATAGACGCACACAAACACACAAACATGCATCCACGCACGCCCTCACGCATACACAAAAGCACGCATGGACACACATACACACACGCAAGAACGCACACACATACACACACGCGCGCGCGCTGACACGCGTCCGCTCACACACACACGCACACAAGCACGCATACACACACACACACACGCACGTTCACCAACACACACACACGCACACACGCGCGTGTGCGTGCACCCACACTCTCACACACATACACACATGCGCGTGCACATATATACACATGCACGCATGCAAGCACAAACACACACACACACACGTATACACGCG
>CAWUDS030001768.1:822500-852500 GCA_963859935.3 Lathyrus sativus | reverse complement strand
ACACACAAACAAACGCACGCGTGCGCTCACATACAAACACACACGTGCGCACGCATGCATGCACACAAACACAAACACACGCACATGCATACACACAGACACACAGGCATACACACATGCGCGTGCACACGCACACGCACACACACGCACCCGTGCGCACACACACACACTTACACCCGTGCGCACACACACTCTCTCTCTATCACACACACACACACATACACGTGCTCACACAAAAACACAAAAACGTGTGCACGCACACACACTCTCTCTCTATCACACACACACACGTGCTCACACAAAAACACAAAAACGTGCGCACGCACACACACACACACGTGCACACACACACACACACACACTCGTGCGCACACACACACACACGTGCGAACACATACACACACACACGCACACACGCCCACACACACGCACTCACGCACACACATACGCACATGCACACACACAAACACACACACGCGCGCGCGCACTCACACAGATACGGAGGCACGCACACACGTACACACACACACACGCACGCACACACACTTGTACCCACACGCGCGTGCACATACACACACACACGCATACACATACATGCATGCGCACACACACAAACAAACGCAAGCACACACACACACACGTGCGCAGCTACAGGCACACGTGTGCGCACACTCACACATACACACACACGCACCCAAACACATACACGGGCGTGCAAACCCACACGCGTACACACACGCACACACGCGCACACACACATATGTGCGTGCACACACATACACTCTCTCTCTCTCACACACACACACACACACACACACAAACACGCGCACACACACAGACGCACGCGTGCACGCACTGACACACACGCGTGCGCACACACACACACACAAACACATAAGTGCGCACACGTACAAACACACACATACACGCGTGCGCACGCACACACACCCACACGTGCACAAACACACACACACACACACACGTACACACACACATGTGTGCGCACGCACGTACGTACACACACACACACACGCGCGCACGCACACGTAAACATATGCACGCAGGCAAGCGCACACACATACACGCGCGCGCGCGCACACACAAATGCACGCGTCGACACACACACATGCATGCACGCAAGCACACACACACACGCACACACATACACAAACGCGTGCGCTTGACACATACACACACATGAGCGCGCACACAAACACACTCAAAGAAACACCCGCGCGTGCGCAGTCGCACACGCACACAAACACGCATGCATGCACGTCCTCACGCATACACACATACACACGCACACACAGACACAGGCGTGTGCACACGCACACACACATACACACATACACACACACAAACGAGCGTGCACTCTCTCTCTCTCTCTCTCTCTCTCTCTCCCTCTTACACACACACACACATACACACACACAAACACACACACGCACACACACACGCAAGCAAGCAAGCATGCATGCACGCACACACTTAAGCACACAAACGCACCCAAACACCAGTGGGGGTGCACGTGCGCGCATACACACACACAAACACATATGTGCGCGCGCGTGCCCTGATGCTCACACACACGCGCTTGGAGACACACACACACGCGCACGCGCACACACACACATGCAGACACACACACACACACACGCACGCACTCGCGTGCACACAAACACACACACACACTCATACACTCACACATGCACACAAACACACATACACAGACACACACACACCCACACGTGTGCGCACACACAACACACGTGCGCTCTCACACACACACATGTGCGCACACACACATACACACACACACACACACACACACACAAACACGAACACGCGTACGGGGCGCGCACAAACACACTCACGCGTGCACGTACACACATACAGACACACACACACATGCACATGCACGCACGCACGGACGCACGCACACGCACGCACGCACCCGCACACACACACACACACACACACAAGCGTGTGTGAACACACACACGCGCGCGCGCACGTGTTCGTACACACAAACATACGCACGCACACACGCGTGCACCCACGCATACACACACACACACACGCACACACACACCCGCACGTGCAAACACACACACACACACACATACACACACACACACACACACACACGCATGCACGCACTCTATCTCTCTCACACACACACAAACACGCATGCACGCACACACACACACATGTGCGCACACACACTCCCACACACACATACAAATAAACACAGTCGCGTGCGCGTGCAAGCACAAGCACCCTTGCGCATAAACACACGCACATGCACGCACGCAAGCGCACACACACATACAAATACACGCACGCGCACACAATCATACACACGTGCACACATACACGTGCACACACGCAAGCACGCATACACATACACACACGCGCGTGCGCTGACACGCGTCCGCTCACACACACATGCACGCAAGCACGCATACACACACACACACACGCACGCGCGTTCACCCACACACATACACGCACACACGCGTGTGCGCGTGCACCCACACTCTCACACACATACACATATGCGCGTGCACACATACACACATGCACGCATACAAGCATAAACACACACACACACACACGTATACACGCGTTCGCACACACACACACACACATGCACGCAGACACACACGCGTGCACACACTCTCCCTTTCTCACACACACACACACGTGCGCACAACACTTACACACATATGTGCGCGATACACACACACACATGCCGTACACACATACACACACACACACACACACACACACAAACGCGCGTGTGCGCTCACATACAAACACACACGTGCGCACGCATGCACACACACACACAGAGGAACACACACATGCGCGTGCACACGCACACACACACATACGCACCCATGCACACACGCACACACTTACACCCATACGCACACACACACTCTCTCTCTCACACACACACACACATACGTGCTCACACAAAAACACAAAAACGCGCGCACGCACACACACCCGCGTGCGTGTACACACATACACGTGCACACACACACACACACTCGTGCACGCACACACACACACACACATGCGAACACATACACACACGCGCACACACGCCCGCACACACGCACGCATGCACTCACGCACACACACGTGCACACACACACATACGGAAGCACGCACACACACACACACAGGCACACACACGCGCATACACATACACACGTGCACACACACACACACACGAACGCACGCACGCACACACAAGCACACACACACACACACACACACACACACACACACGCGCGCGCGCGCGCGCACCTACAGGAACGCATGTGCTTACACTCACACATACACACACACACGCACCCAAACACATACACGGGCGTGCACACCCACACGCGCACACACACACACACATGTGCGTGCACACACATACACTCTCTCTCTCTCACATAGACATACACAAACACACGCACACACACAGACGCACGCGCAGGCACTGACACACACGCGTGCGCACACGCACACACACAAACACACAAGTGCGCACACGCACACACACACATACACGCGTGCGCAGGCATACACACCCACACGTGCACACACACACACACACGTACACACACATGTGTGCGCACGCACGTACATACACACACACACGCACACCCACACACGCACACTCAAACATGCACACACACACACACACACACACACACACACACACACAGACACATGCGTGCGCACGCACGCACATACACACGCACACACACACACACACACGCACACACGCACTTAAGTACTCGCGTGCACACAAACAGGCGCGTGCGCACAAACACACACATACACACACGCAGGAACACACGCGTGCGTACGCGCCCACACACTCACACGTGCGCGCACACACAAACATACACACAAACACACACACGCGCGCGTGCATAGACGCACACACTCATGCGCACACAAACACACAAACATGCATGCACGCACGCCCTCACGCATACACAAAAGCACGCACGGACAGATACACACGATTGCACACACAAACACACACACACACACACACACTCACAAACACACAAACACACAAACATACACACACACTAACATACACACACGAACGCACGCACGGACGCGCATGCACACACACACACACACACACACGCACACACACACCAGCGTGTGCACACACACACACACATGTTCGCACACGCCCACACACACTCACTTACACACACAAACAGAGACAGGCACACACACACACACGCATACGTGCATACACACACACACTAAAGCACACACGCGCGCACTAACACATATACACGCGTGCACACACACACACACACATGTACACACATGCACGCACGCAAGCACACAAACACACACACACGCGCACACACGCTTACACGCGTCCGCACACACACACATGCACGCACGCAAGCATACACAAACACACACACGCGCATGCAAGCACACACATACACACAAACGCGTGCGTTTGACACACACAAACACGTGCGCGCACACACAAACAGACGCACACACACGCACAAACGCACGCATGCACGCATACCCGCACCCAAGCACACACACATGCAGACACACACACACACGCACTCGTGTGCACACAAACGTGCGCGTGCACACACACACACACACTCACACATGCACACAAACACACAGACACAGACACACACATACCCACATGTGTGCGCACACACACATAATACACGTGCTTTCACACACACACATGTGCGTGCACACACACACACACAAACAAGAACACGCGCAAACACACTCACATATACACACACAAACACACACACACACACACACACACAAACACCCGTACGTGCACGCACACACAGACATGCGTACACGTGCGCTAACACATATACACGCGTGCACTCACACACACAAACGTGCGCGCACACGTAAACACATGCACGCACGCAAGCACACACACACACACCCGCGCGCGCACACACGAATACACGCGTCGGCACACACACACATGCACGCACGCAAGCACACACAGACGCACACACATACACAAACGCATGCGCTTGACACACACACATGAGCTCGAACACAAACACACTCAAAGACACACCCGCGCGTGCGCAGCCGCACATGCATACAAACACGCATGCATGCACGTCCTCACGCATACACACACACACGCACGCACAGACACAGACGTGTGCACACGCACACACATACACACATACACACACACACACAAACGCGCGTGCGCACACTCTCTCTCTCTCTCACACACACACACACACAAACACACACACACACACACACGCAAGCAAGCAAGCAAGCATGCATGCACGCACACACTTAAGCACACAAACGCACCCAAACACCAGTGGGGGTGCACGTGCGCGCATACACACACAAAAACATGTGTGCGCGCGCGTGCGCTGATGCTCAATCACACGCGCGCGTGCAAACACACGCACAGGCGCACGCGCAAATGCATGCACACACGCATACACGCACGCAAGCACACACACACACACACACATGCAGACACACACACACACACACACACGCACTCGCGTGCACACATACGCGCGCGTGCCACACGCACACACACACTCACACATGCACACAAACACACATACACACACACACACACACACACACACACGTGCGCACACACACAACACACGTGCGCTCTCACACACACACATGTGCGCACAAACACACATACACACACACACACACAAACACGAACACGCGTACGGGGCGCGCACAAACACACTCACGCGTGCACATACACACACATACAGACACACACACATACGCACACACGCACTCACACACACACACACACGCACGCACGCACCCGCACACACACACACACACACAAACGTGTGTGCACACACACACACGCAAACACACACATGCGTGCGCGTGCGCGTACATACAAACATACGCAGGCACACACGCGTGCACCCACGCATAGACACACGCACACACACGCGCACACACCCGCGCGTGCAAACCCACACGCTCACACACACACACACACGCGTGCACGCACTCTCTCTCTCTCTCACACACACACACACACACACACACACACACACACAAACATGCAAGCATGCACACGCACACACATGTGCGCACACACACTCCCACACACACACACAAATAAACACACCCGCGTGCGTGTGCACGCACGCACAAGCACCCTTGCGCATAAACACACGCACATGCACGCACGCAAGCACACACACACACATACAAATACACGCACACGCACACACTCAGACACACGTGCACACACGTAAGCACGCACACACACACACATGCACGCAGGCAAGCACACACATATACACACGCGCGCGCGATGACACACGTCCGCTCACACACATGCACGCAAGCACGCATACACACACACACACACACGTGCGTTCACCCACACACACTCGCACACAAGCGCATGCGCGTGCACCCACACTCACACACACATACACACATGCACGCATGCAAGCACAAACACACACACACACACACTCACATACATACACACATACACACATGCAAGCACGCAAACACACACGCACGCACGCAAACACACACGCGTGCGCACACTCTCCCTTTCTCACACACAAACACACACACACACACGTGCGCACAACACTTACACACATATGTGCGCACATACACACATACACGTGTCGTACACACACACACACACACACACACACAAACAAACGCGCGCGTGCGCTCACATACAAACACACACGTGCGCACGCATGCACGCACACAAACACAAACACACACACACGCGCGCGTGCGCTTACTCTATCACTCTCACGCACGCACACACATACGCATACACACACACAGGCATACACACATGCGCGTGCACACGCACACGCACACACACGCACCCACGCACACACACACACACACTTACACCCGTGCGCACACACACTCTCTCTCTATCACACACACACACACGTGCTCACACAAAAACACAAAAACGTGTGCATGCAGACACACTCTCTCTCTATCACACACACACGTGCTCACACAAAAACACAAAAATATGCGCACGCACACACACACACACACACGTGCACACACACACACACACACACACTCGTGCGCACACACACACACACACTCGTGTGCACACGCACACACACACACACACGTGCGCGCACACACACACACACACATACACACACACTCGTGTGCTCACACAAAAACACAAAAATGTGCGCGCACACACACGCCCGCTCACACGCACTCACGCACACACACACATACGCACATGCACACACACAAACACACACACGCGCGCATGCACTCACACAGATACGGAGGCACGCACACACGTACACACACACGCACACACACACACTTGCACCCACACGCGCGTGCACATGCACACACACACACGCATACACATACACGCGTGCGCACACACACAAAAGAACGCAAGCACACACAAGCACAGACACACGCGCGCATGCACTCACACAGATACGGAGGCACACACACACGTACACACACACACGCACGCACACACACTTGCACCCACACACACTTGCACCCACACGCGCGTGCACACACACACACACGCATACACATACACGCGTGCGCACACACACAAACGAACGCAAGCACACACAAGCACACACACACACACACGTGCGCAGCTACAGGCACACGTGTACGCACACTCACACATACACACACACGCACCCAAACACATACACGTGGGTGCACGCCCACACGCGCACACACACACGCACACACGCGCACACACACACATGTGCGTGCACACACATACACACACACTCTCTCTCTCACACACACACACAAACACGCGCACACACATAGACGTACGCGCGCACGCACTGACACACACGTGTGCGCACACGCACACACACAAATACACAAGTGCGCACACACACACACACACACACACACACGCGTCCGCACGCACACACACCCACACGTGCACAAACACACACACACACACACACACACGTACACACACACACATGTGTGTGCACGCACGTATGTAATCACACACACACGCACATCCACACACACACACCCAAACATGCACACACACACACACACATACACACGCATACAGACACGTGCGCACGCACGCACACACACACGTACTCAAGTACTCGCGTGCACACAAACAGGCGCGTGCACACACACACACACACGCACACACACACGCATGCACACACACGCGCGTACACACACACACACTCACACGTGCGCGTACACACACACACACACTCACACGTGCGCGTACACACAAACATACGCACAAACACACACACGCGCGCGTGCATAGACGCACACACTCATGCGCACACAAACACACAAACATGCACGCACGCCCTCACGCATACACAAAAGCAAGCACGGACAGATACACGCGAGTGCACACACACACACACTCACAAAAACACAAACATACACACACACACACGGACGCGCACACATACACACACACGCACACACACCAGCGTGTGCACACACACACATGTTCGCACACGCGCACACACACTCACATACACACACAAACAGAGACAAGCACACACACGCGCGCGTACGTGCATGCACACACACACACACACACTTGAGCACACACGGGCGCGCTAACACATAAACACGCGCACACGCACACACACATGCACGCACGCGCACACACACGTACACACATGCACGCACGTAAGCTTACAAACACACACACACACACGCGCGCACAGATGCGCACACGCGTCCGCACACACACACATGCACGCACGCAAGCATACACAAACACACACACACGTGCGTGCAAACACACACATACACACACAAACGCATGAGTTTGACACACACAAACACGTGCGCGCATACAAACAAACGCACACACACGCACAAACGCACGCACGCACGCATACCCGCACGCAAGCACACACACATGCAGACACACACACACACGCACTCGTGTGCACACAAAAGCGCGCGTGCACACACGCACACACACACACTCACACATGCACACAAACACACAGACACAGACACCCACACCCACATGTGTGCGCACACACACACAACACACGTGCGCTCACACACACATACATGTGCACACACACACACACACAAACAAACAAACAAAAACACGCGCACGCGGGTGCGCACAATCACACTCACGCGTGCACGTACACGCACATACAGACACACACACACACACATGCACGCACGCAAGCACTCACGCGCATACACGCAAACACACACACACGCACACACACAAGCAAACACACACACGCGAGCGTGCACACACTCTCTCACACACATTAACACGTGCACGCGCGTGCGCGTATGCACAAACATACGCACGCACACACCCACCCACCCATACACACACGCACACGCACCCACACACACACAAGCACACACCCGCGCGTGCAAACACACACACACACGCACACACACACACACACACGTGCACGCACTCTCTCTCTCTCTCTCACACACACGCGCGCACAAGCATACACACACGCATGCACGCACACACACACACATGTGCGCACACACACTCCCACACACACGCGTACATGCGCATGCACGCAAGGACACACACCCTTGCGCATAAACACACGCACGCAAGCACGCACACACACATACACATACATGCGCACACACATACACATACACACGTGCACACACACACACACATGCACGCACACAAGCACGTACACAAACAGACATGCACGCACGCAAGCACACTTACACACACACACGCGTGCGTGCGCTCACGCGCATACACGTGTCCGCTCACCCACACATGCATGCACGCAAGCACACACACACACACACACGCACGCGCACACCCACTCACACGCACACACACACACACACGCACACACGCGCACACAGACGTATACACGCGTCCGCACACACACATGCACGCACGCAGACACACACGCGTGTTCACACATACACGCACACACGTACACGCAAAAACACAAACACGAGTGCGCACACTCTCCCTTTATCACACATACACACACACACACACACGTGCGCACAACACTTACACACACATGTGCACGCACACACACACACACACGCGCGTGTCATACACACATACACACACACACACACGCGCGTGTCATACACACATACACACACACACACAAACGCGCACGTGCGCTCACATACAAACACACGCGTGCGCACGCATGCACGCACACATACACAAACACACACACACACACACGCACACACACGCACACGCACACACACACACGCACACATACACACACGCACACACAAATGCACACGCACACACAAATGCGCATGCACACACAAACACGCACACACACACACACATGCACATACACACACGCGCGCGTGCGCCCACTCTCTCTCTCACGCACACAAACACACACACACACACACACACACAGAGGCACAGGCACAAACACATGCGCGTGCACATACACACACACACACACACGTATACACACGCACGCGCACACACTTACACCTGTGCACACTCTCTCTCTCTCTCTCTCTCACACACACACACACACACACACACACACACGTGCTCACACACAAAAACAAAAACGCGTGTGCGCACACACACACACGCGTGCGTGTACACACACGCACACTCTTGCGCACACACACACACACACTCACGCACACACACACACACACACACGCACGTGCACACACAAACACACACACGCACGCGCGTGCGCACACACACACACACGTATACACGCATGCACGCGCACACACATATATGTAGACACGCACACACGTACACAAACACACACGCACACACACACATACACGCGTGCGCACACACATACACGCAGGCACGTACACACACACACACGCACGCACACACTAGCACACACACACACACACGTGCGCACACACAGGCACGCGCGTGCGCGCACACACACACACACGCACACAAACACACACACGCGCATGCACATCCACACGCACACACGCACACACAGGCACACACACACACGGGCACACACAGACGCGCACGCACGCACTAGAACACACGCGTGAGCACACGCACACGCACAAACACACACACACACACACGCACACACACACACACACATACCCGCATGCACGCACACACACCCACACGTGCACACACAAACACACACATACACACGCACACACACATGCGCACGCACGCACACGCACACACATGCACACAAGCACTCACATGCCTACAAACAGGCGCGTGCACACACACACACACGCACACTCACACGCGCGCGCGCGCGCACACGCACTCACACGCCCACGTGTGCGCACACACAAACATACGCACACACACACGCGCGCGCGTGTGCGCTCACGCGTGCGCTCACAAACACGCATGCACGCACGCCCTCGCGCATACACACACGCAGACACGCATAGATACACGCGCGTGCACATACAAACACACACACACACACAAACGTACACACACACATACACACACGCACGCACGGACCCACCCACCCACACACACACACAAACGCACACACCAGCGCGTGCACACACACAAGCACACACACACGCGCGAGCAAACACACACACGCACGTTCGCACACGCGCACACACACTCACATACACACACAAACAGACACACACACACACACACGCGTACGTGCCCGCACACACACGCTTGCGCACACACACATGCACACACGCGCGCTAACTCGTATACACGCGTGCACACACACACACACACATGCACACACGCGTACACGCACACGTAAACACATGCACACACACACGCTTGGGCACACACACCTGCACACACGCGCGCTAACTCATATACATGCGTGCACACACACACACACATGTGCACACACGCGTACACGCACACGTAAACACATGCACACACACACGCTTGGGCACACACACCTGCACACACGCGCGCTAACTCATATACACGCGTGCACACACACACACACACACACACACACACACACACACACACGTGCACGCACGCGCACACGCACACGTAAACACATGCACGCACGCAAGCACGCACACACACACACGCATGCGCACACACGCATCCACGCGTCCTCACACACACACATGCACGCACGCAAGCATACACATCCACACGCGCGCGCGTGCAAGCACACACACACACACACATACAAACGCGTGCACTTGACACACACACACACACTCACACGTGCGCACACACACAAGTACACGCACACACACATACACGCGCGTGCCCGCACACACACACACACACAATTATACACACACAAACACACACATGCGCATACACATCCACACGCGCGCGCGTGCAAACACACACACACACACACAAACGCATGCGCTTGACACACAAACACACACGCGCGCGCGCACACACAAGTACACGCACACACACACACAAACGCACGCATGCATGCACGCCCTCATGCATACACACGCACACACACGCACAGACACAGGCGTGCGCACACACACACACACACACACACATACACACACACACACACACATACAAACGCGCGTGCGCACACACACACACTCTCTCTCTCTCTCTCACACATACACACACAAATATGTTGGTGTAAGCCCTAGAGGCCAATACTTTTTGGTACTTGTATCAGATTATTCGTTTAATAATAAAAGGCATTTCTTTATTATGTTTGTCTTTCAGAATAATAAAGTCCCTAGAATAGTTAGTCTGTTTAATGAAATGTTAAGTGTGACTTAATCATGAGATCCCATTAAACATAAAGACATTATTCTTAAAATATCCGTAGTCAAGCTTTATTGCAAAGTGGGATAACATTAAAAGCATTGAGACTATTATGAAGATAGACTGATGATCACATCTCATGGATCATGGATAAAGAGTTATCAAGTCTTGACATATGTATAAATATTAGGAGTAATATTTATACCGGATTGACCCGCTATGAGAATACTACATAGTATGTTATGCAAAGTGTCATAAGTTATTCTCATGGTGATAATGGTGTATTACCACCCTTCGACCTGAAACCACTATGGACCCTAGATGTAGAGTCGGGTGCTTTATTGCTGATCAAACATTATCCGTAACTGGATGATCATAAAGACAGTTGATGGGCACTCCACGAAGCATGCTGAGGGACATGAGTGTCCTAGATGGAATTTGCCAATCCTGCATAACAGGAGAAATGTCTAAGGGCCCAATATTGAACTGGACAAGGATGACACAGTGTATGCCTTGTGTTCAATATAGACATAGGGGCAAAAGGGTAATTGTACAAACATATATTATCACGAAAAAGGTTTTGTCAGATCACATGACATTTTCGTGACTTGGGTAGCAGTGATGTGTTGCTAGATACCGCTTACTGTTTATTATGTTAAATATATAATTTGATATAATTACCAACGTTACGAAATCCTACAGGGTCACACACATAAGGACAGTTTGATGAGAGATAGAGAAATCAAAGGAACACCGTAAGGTACGGTGCACTTAAGTGAAAAATAGAAATTCGGATAATATAATAATAATTATTGTTATTTTATAATGGTTATAAAATAATAATAAAATAAATATATTTATTATAATAATAGTTATTATAATAATATATAATATTATTATGGATCATGTGAATTAGGGTTTTAGCCCGCAGCCCACAAGAGAGTCTATAAAAGGAACCCTTGTGATGAAGCTTTCACTTGATGCAATTTCGTTTTTGATTCTCTTTTCTCACTCAAATAATTCCGTTCGTAAGCAGCTAGCACTGTGACCGGAAGCTGTTTGTGTGGACTGAGTAGAGGCGTTGCACTTCATCAACGCTTGTGATCGCTGCATCAAAGATCTGAATCGCCACAAAGAGGTAACGATTCTATCACTGACCATGCTCATTCGTGAGGATCACTAAAGGAAAATTTTTGTTTTCCGCTGCGTTTAGATCGCAATTTTCCTTCAGTGGTATCAGAGCCACTTACGAAACCATGGATCTGATAGCTGTTAAATTTCCGTCTTTTCTGTATTTGATTCGATTAAAACACAGAATGAATTTAACAATAAACGATTAATTAAATTTGGCATCTGTTGTGTACGATTTGGATGATTGATGTTGATTATGCTTCGGAATCCGACATTAGTATGGTGAAGTTGTGCGATACATTGATCATCCATAGGTTACACAATTAGATCGATCACTTTTATATAAGATATAAGAAATTCTGATGCAAAGATGGTATATGGGATATACTGTTTTGATTTCATCCATTCAATCACATAAGGATTGTAATTCTTTTGAAAGATCATCATTTTCATTCGCTTCGGAATCCGACGTTAGTATGGTGAAGCAATGACATGTTGATCTATCATATTGAGTTATCAATCGAGTTGTGTTTGACGGCATGAAATTGTTGCATTAGGATTAATGGCAGTACAAGTGTTGTATTGCCGCAGACTTTTCCGGTTGGGATTGTAAATGCACAAAAGTTGTGCAGGAAACGACGTGAAATACAATGAAGTGTTCATAAAAATTTTCGCTGGGGCGCTGCCCCTAACAACCCCGCAAGGGGGCGCTGCCCCCTTGACCCCCGTCCGCTGAACGGTCAGCGGAACCACCGTCCGCTGACCGGTCAGCGGAACCCCCGGCTAAGTCTGCAAAGTGTGATCAATCAGTCGAAATTTAATTTAGTTTATTTAATTATCGGAATTTTAAACTAATAATAAAAGTGTGTTTATTATTATTTATTTGTGGTGATCAGTTATGGCCTTAGTTTTTCCTTTATTATTGTTTTGGGATTTTTGAATACGGCCTGCGTGTCGTGCCTCTCTCTCAATCTCTTTATGTAACTTCTTTTCTCATCTCACTCCCTCGTATGTAAAACGAGTTTTCTTATATGTAATGTAATATTATGTTATGAAAAAAAAAGGAAGTATTCAATATTAAAGGAGGATAACCTTGGAGATCATGCTTGGAGAAGCTTAGATCGTTATTAGGTTAGCTTAGGTTCTCTCATTGGCTTGAGAGAACAATTGCGTTAGGGGCCATAATTGTATCTTTTTATATGTATGTTGATGCATGTACTTGTATGTTGATGCATGTGAGAGACGTTTTGCATGTTAAGCCGGTGAGATCAAACTAATAACAAATTCCCTCAAAATTAAATATTAAGTTTATGCTTTCCAATTTTTAGCACTCATCAAGACTAGTATCGAGCATTGTAGGTTTCGCCTACGCGAGGTGCATGTTCTATATTAGTAAGGTGTGATGGGATAATTGTAATATCCAATTGCTAAAACAATGGGTCAAACTTAACTAAACAAATTATAATAAGATTATATATGTTTAGAAGCAAGAATTGGGAATGATTCATGTGATGGATCAGAATAAGGAGTTATTCACCCAATTGAAAATATTCGAGAGTTGTATGAGATACAATTGGAAGGAGTTCCTACCTAAATAACTTAGTTTTGTGTAATCAGCCTAACGCTGACTTAAAACAAAGTGAAACATGGATCTCGACCCACTAGAAAGTCTTCCAACGAGATTTTCCGAATCAAATGATGAGGGTCATTTGTTTTGAATAAAATAGTGGGAGCATATTTGATTAAAGGCCTAATTAAATATGTTGTTTTAATGATACTTATATTTTCATATTTCTCTTGTAGATTACCATGACAACAAACACATCGAACAATATTTTGCGATCCATCCTAGATAAGGAAAAATTGTCTGGGACAAATTTCCTGGATTGGCACCGTAATCTGAGGATTGTCCTCAAGCACGATAAGAAGCTGTATGTCTTGGAGACACCAGTTCCTGAGGAGGAACCTCCTAGTTCTGCACCAAAGGCAGAAAGAGATGCTTATAAGAAGCATTTCGATGATGCCAATGAAACCGCTTGCCTCATGCTTGCTACCATGAACTCTGAGTTGCAAAAGCAACACGAGAACATGTCTGCGTTCGATATGATCGGACATCTGAAAACGCTTTATCAAGAGCAAGCAAGAAATGAGAGGTTTCAGGTTTCAAAGTCCCTTTTTAACAGCAAGTTAGCTGAGGGAGCCCCTGTAAGTCCCCATGTACTCAAGATGATTGGGTATGTGGAGAACCTTGACAGATTAGGGTTTCCCCTTGGAAAGGAACTTGCGATTGATCTGATCTTGCAATCGTTGCCAGAGAGCTTCAGTCAGTTTGTCCTGAATTTCAATATGAATGACTTGGACAAAAGTCTTCCAGAACTGCTAGGCATGTTGAGAACTGCTGAGCAGAATATGAAGACAAAAGGGAAATCCATTCTGATGGTCAGTAATGGAAAGAAACAGAACAAGAGGCCCATCAAACAGGGTGGTAGAGGGAAAGGCAAGGAAGTTGCCAAACCCAAACCCACTCCTCCTGTTTTGAAGCCTAGTGGAGGAATAGCAAAGGAGGGCACTTGCTTCCATTGCGGTAAGACCGGACATTGGAAGAGAAATTGCCCAAAGTACCTGGAAGATAAGAATAATGGAGTAGAGACTTCAAATTCAGGTATTTTTGTTATTGAAATTAATTTATCTACTTCTGCATCATGGGTATTAGATACTGGATGCGGTTCTCACATTTGTACTAATGTGCAGGGACTAAAAAGGAGTAGAAATTTGGCAAAAGGTGAAGTTGACCTACGAGTTGGCAATGGAGCAAAGGTTGCTGCTTTAGCTGTAGGAACTTATGTTTTAACTTTACCTAGTGGTTTAATAATTCAGTTAGAGAACTGTTATTATGTACCTGCAATTAGCAGGAATATTATTTCCGTTTCTTGTTTGGACAAGTTTGGTTTTTCATTCATAATAAGGAACAATTGTTGCTCCATTTATTTGAATGATATATTCTATGCTACTGCAAAAATGAATAATGGACTATATGTCCTTGATCTTGAAATGCCAATTTATAACATTAATACTAAAAGGTTGAAACCTAATGAGTTGAATCCAACTTACCTTTGGCACTGTCGATTAGGCCACATAAATGAGAAACGCATTTCCAAACTCCATAAAGATGGACTCTTGGACTCTTTTGATTATGAATCATATGAGACATGCAGATCTTGTTTAATTGGAAAGATGACAAAGTCCCCATTCACAGGAAAAGGTGAAAGGGCTAATGATCTTTTGGCACTCATACATACTGATGTATGTGGACCACTGAACATACCAGCCAGAGGAGGTTTTCAGTACTTCATCACTTTTACTGATGACTTCAGTAGATACGGATATGTGTATTTAATGAAACACAAATCTGAGTCCTTTGAAAAGTTCAAGGAATTCAAGAATGAAGTACAAAACCAACTAGGTAAGAATATTAAAGTTCTTCGATCAGATCGAGGCGGTGAATATTTAAGCCTAGAATTTGATGACCATCTAAAAGAGTATGGGATTCTATCCCAACTTACTCCTCCTGGAACACCACAATGGAATGGTGTATCTGAGAGAAGAAATCGAACCTTGTTAGACATGGTCCGATCCATGATGAGTCACGTCGATCTTCCAAACTCCTTTTGGGGACATGCATTATTAACAGCAGCTTACACACTTAACCGTGTTCCATCCAAAAAGGTTGATAAGACACCATATGAGATATGGAGTGGTAAGAAACCACATATGTCTTACATGAAGATTTGGGGTTGCGAGGTTTACGTCAAACGACAAATTTCAACCAAGCTTGAGCCCAAATCTGACAAATGCTTATTTGTGGGGTATCCTAAAGAAACAAGAGGATATTACTTCTACAATCCTTCTGAGGGCAAAGTGTTTGTCGCTCGAACTGGAGTCTTTCTGGAAAGGGATTTTATTTCCAAAGGAAACAGTGGGAGGAAAATAGAGCTTGAAGAAATTCAAGAATCACAAAACATTGAAACACCTATGGAGGAACTAGAGCGGGAAACACAAGTAGTTGTGGAAGAGCAACCTGCTCAAGAAGAACAAGACCAGCGTAGGTCAAGCAGGATACGTCACCAACCTGAGAGATATGGATATCTCATAAGTGATCAGGGTGATGTATTACTCATGGATCAAGATGAGCCTGTGACCTACAAAGAGGCCATAACTGGTCCTGAGTCTGAGAAGTGGCTAGAAGCCATGAAATCTGAAATGGATTCCATGTACACAAACCAGGTTTGGACCTTGGTAGAACCTCCTATAGGAGTTAACCCTATAGGATGCAAGTGGGTCTTCAAGAAGAAGACTGACATGGATGGTAAGGTACATACCTATAAAGCAAGACTGGTTGCAAAAGGCTATAAACAAATTCATGGGGTTGACTATGATGAAACCTTTTCACCAGTTGCAATGCTTAAATCTGTTCGGATTTTACTTGCCATCGCTGCATATCATGATTATGAAATATGGCAGATGGATGTCAAAACTGCTTTCCTTAATGGGAATCTTCTTGAGGATGTGTACATGACACAACCTGAAGGATTTGACATACCACAAGATGCCCAAAAGATATGCAAGTTACAGCGATCAATCTATGGATTGAAGCAAGCTTCCAGAAGCTGGAATCTTCGTTTTGATGAAACCGTAAAACAATATGGATTCATCAAAAATGAAGATGAACCTTGTGTCTACAAGAAGGTTAGTGGGAGCATGATCGTGTTTCTGGTATTATATGTAGATGACATATTACTCATTGGAAACGATGTCCCTACCTTGCAACAAGTGAAAACTTGGTTAGGGAATTGTTTTTCTATGAAAGACCTAGGTGAAGCAGCCTATATATTAGGAATTAGGATCTATAGAGATAGATCACAAAAACTGCTTGGCCTAAGTCAGAGTACATACATAGATAAAGTGTTGAGACGCTTTAATATGCATGATTCCAAGAAAGGATTCATACCTATGCAACATGGTCTGTGTTTATCAAAAACACAATCCCCTTCAACTAAGGAAGAAAGGGATCGCATGAATAAGATTCCATATGCATCTGCAATAGGATCTATCATGTATGCCATGTTATGTACTCGACCAGATGTCTCGTATGCATTAAGTGCAACGAGTAGGTACCAATCTGATCCCGGTGATGCTCACTGGGTAGCTGTCAAGAATATCCTTAAGTACTTGAGAAGGACTAAGGATTCATTCTTGATATATGGAGGTCAGGAAGAGCTTGATGTAATTGGTTACACTGATGCTAGCTTCCAGACAGATAAGGATGATTTTAGATCACAATCTGGTTATGTGTTCTGTCTCAATGGTGGCGCTGTGAGCTGGAAAAGTTCAAAGCAAGAAACAGTTGCTGATTCTACAACTGAGGCCGAGTATATTGCTGCCTCAAATGCAGCAAAGGAAGCTGTTTGGATCAAGAAGTTCATTAGTGAACTTGGCATAGTCCCTAGCATTGTGGATCCCATTGGTTTATATTGTGATAACAATGGTGCTATCGCACAAGCTAAGGAGCCTAGATCTCACCAACGATCCAAACACATACTTAGGCGTTATCACCTCATTCGAGAGATAATCGATCGGGGAGATGTGAAGATATGCAGAGTACCTACACTTGACAATATCGCTGACCCATTAACAAAGCCTCTTGCGCAACAGAAGCATGATGGTCATACTAGATCTATGGGTATTAGGGGTATGCCTAATTGGCTCTAGTGCTAGTGGGAGATTGTTGGTGTAAGCCCTAGAGGCCAATACTTTTTGGTACTTGTATCAGATTATTCGTTTAATAATAAAAGGCATTTCTTTATTATGTTTGTCTTTCAGAATAATAAAGTCCCTAGAATAGTTAGTCTGTTTAATGAAATGTTAAGTGTGACTTAATCATGAGATCCCATTAAACATAAAGACATTATTCTTAAAATATCCGTAGTCAAGCTTTATTGCAAAGTGGGATAACATTAAAAGCATTGAGACTATTATGAAGATAGACTGATGATCACATCTCATGGATCATGGATAAAGAGTTATCAAGTCTTGACATATGTATAAATATTAGGAGTAATATTTATACCGGATTGACCCGCTATGAGAATACTACATAGTATGTTATGCAAAGTGTCATAAGTTATTCTCATGGTGATAATGGTGTATTACCACCCTTCGACCTGAAACCACTATGGACCCTAGATGTAGAGTCGGGTGCTTTATTGCTGATCAAACATTATCCGTAACTGGATGATCATAAAGACAGTTGATGGGCACTCCACGAAGCATGCTGAGGGACATGAGTGTCCTAGATGGAATTTGCCAATCCTGCATAACAGGAGAAATGTCTAAGGGCCCAATATTGAACTGGACAAGGATGACACAGTGTATGCCTTGTGTTCAATATAGACATAGGGGCAAAAGGGTAATTGTACAAACATATATTATCACGAAAAAGGTTTTGTCAGATCACATGACATTTTCGTGACTTGGGTAGCAGTGATGTGTTGCTAGATACCGCTTACTGTTTATTATGTTAAATATATAATTTGATATAATTACCAACGTTACGAAATCCTACAGGGTCACACACATAAGGACAGTTTGATGAGAGATAGAGAAATCAAAGGAACACCGTAAGGTACGGTGCACTTAAGTGAAAAATAGAAATTCGGATAATATAATAATAATTATTGTTATTTTATAATGGTTATAAAATAATAATAAAATAAATATATTTATTATAATAATAGTTATTATAATAATATATAATATTATTATGGATCATGTGAATTAGGGTTTTAGCCCGCAGCCCACAAGAGAGTCTATAAAAGGAACCCTTGTGATGAAGCTTTCACTTGATGCAATTTCGTTTTTGATTCTCTTTTCTCACTCAAATAATTCCGTTCGTAAGCAGCTAGCACTGTGACCGGAAGCTGTTCGTGTGGACTGAGTAGAGGCGTTGCACTTCATCAACGCTTGTGATCGCTGCATCAAAGATCTGAATCGCCACAAAGAGGTAACGATTCTATCACTGACCATGCTCATTCGTGAGGATCACTAAAGGAAAATTTTTGTTTTCCGCTGCGTTTAGATCGCAATTTTCCTTCAAAATACACACGCACATATACACACACATACACACATACGCAAACACGCACGCACTTAAGCGCACAAACGCACCCAAACACCCGCAGGGGTGCGCGTGCGTGCGTAAACACACAAACACGTGTGCGCGCGTGTGCCCTGACGCATATACACGCGCGCGCGTGTGCTTACACGCAAACCCGCGCGTGCGTCCGCACACACTCACGCACACACGCGTGCACGCGTGCAAGCACTCTCACACATGCAGACACGCACTCGCGTGCACACAAACACCCGCGTGCACACACGCACACACACACACACACACTTACACACGCACACAAACACACCCACACCTACACGTGTGCGCACACACACATAACACACGTGCGCTCACACACATATACATGTGCGCACACACACATACACACACACACAAACACGTACACACGCACGCGGGTGCACACAAACACACTCACGCTTGTACGTACACACACATACAAACATACACACACACACACAAAAGCACGCACGCGGGTGCGCACACACACACACACACGTGCACACACACACACACGCGTTCACACACACAAGCAGGCACACACACACATGCACGCACGCAAGCACACACACACACACACGCGCGCGCGGGCAAAGCCATACATGCGTCCGTACACACACACATGCACGCACGCAAGCACGCATAAACACACACGCGCGCGCGCTCACCTCCACACACGCACACACACTCACACACATAAACACGTGCGCGCACACACACACACACATACACATGCACGCGAGCAAGCACAGACACGAACACACACGTACACACACACACGCTTGCGCACACGCGCGCTAACTCATATACACACGTGCATACATACACACACACACACACGTGCACGCACGTGTACACGCACACGTAAGCACATGCACGCACGCAAGCACACACACGCGCACACACGCATATACGCGTCCGCACAGACACACACGTGCACGGACGCAAGCATACACACACACGCGCGCGTGCAATCACACACACACACACACACAAACGCGTGCGATTGACACACACACACACACACACGTGCGCGCATACTCAAGCACACACACACGCGCGCACACGCACACACACAAACACGTGCGTGCGCACACACCCACGCGCGCGTGCACGCTCACACATACACACAAACACACACGCCCTCACGCATACACACACACATACACGCAAAGACACAGGCGTGCACACACACACACATACACGCACACACACACAAACGCGCGTGCGCATACTCTCTCTCTCTCTCTCTCATACACACACACACAAACACACAAGCACACACACACACACACACACACACACACGCAAGCAAGCACGAACGCACACACGCACTTAAGCACACAAACACACCCAAACACCCGCGGGGGTGAGCGTGCGCGCGTACACACACATGCACGTGTGCGCGTGCGTGCCCTGACGCACACACAAAAACACACACGGGCGCGTGTGGACGCACGCAGGCACGTATGCACGCACTCACGCAAGCACACACAGACATGCAGACACGCACACACACGCACTCGCGTGTACACAAACACGCGCGTGCACACACGCACACACACACTCACACACGCACACAAACACACACACACACACCCACACGTGTGCACAGACACACACACACAACACGTGCGCTCACACACACACACACACATGTGTGCACACACACACATACACACACACAAAAACACGAACACGCGCACGCGGATGCGCACAAACACACTCACGCGTGCACGTGCACACACATAAAGACACACACACCCGCACGCAAGCACGCGTACACGCGCACACACACATACACACACGCACACACAAACGCGCGTCCATACACACACACACACACAAACACACACACGCACACTCTCTCTCACACACATACATACACACGCACACACACATACGCGTGCACACATTCTCTCTCACTCACACATACACACACACGCGCACACAAACGCATGCACGCACGCCCACACACATGTGCGCACACATACTTCCTCACACACACAAACACACATGCGCGCGTGCGCGTGCACGCACGCACACACACTTGCGCATAAACACACGCACATGCATGCACGCAAGCACGCACATACACACGCACACACACACAGACACACACACGTGCACACACACAGACGCACACACACACACGCAAGCAGGCACACACACACATGCACGCACGCAAGCACACACACACACACAGACGTGCGGGCAAACACATACATGCGTCCGCACACACACACATGCATGCACGCAAGCACGCACAAACACACACGCGCGCACACTCACCTCCATACACGCACACACACTCACACACATAAACACGTGCGCGCGCACACACACATACACATGCACGCATGCAAGCACAGACACGAACACACACACACACACACACACACACGTATACACGCGTCCGCACACACACACACACACACACACACACACACACCCGTTCATACATACACACACACATGTACACGCAAACACACAAACACGCGTGCGCACACTCTCTCTTTCTCACAAACACACACACACTCGTGCGCGCACACGCACACACACACAAACACGCGCGCGCTTGCACACACATACACACACACACGCTTGCGCACATATGTATACACACAAACATAGACACACACACACACACACGCCCACACAAACACGCATGCACACACAAACACGCACACACACATGTGTACACACACACACGCGCGCGTGGGCCCACTGTCTCTCTATCACGCGCCCACACACACACACAGGCACACACACGCGCGTGCGCACGCCCACGCGTGCACTTTTACACACACCCACACCCATACACGCATGCACGTACACACACACACACTCGTGCGCGCACGCGCACACATTCGTGCGCACACATACACACACACACACGCCCACACACACACACACGCACGCGCTCACACGCACACACCCATGCACGTGCACACACACAAACACGCGTGCGCACACTCTCTCTTTCTCACAAACACACACACACTCGTGCGCGCACACGCACACACACACAAACACGCGCGCGCTTGCACACACATACACACACACACGCTTGCGCACATATGTATACACACAAACATAGACACACACACACACACACGCCCACACAAACACGCATGCACACACAAACACGCACACACACATGTGTACACACACACACGCGCGCGTGGGCCCACTGTCTCTCTATCACGCGCCCACACACACACACAGGCACACACACACGCGCGTGCGCACGCCCACGCGTGCACTTTTACACACACCCACACCCATACACGCATGCACGTACACACACACACACTCGTGCACGCACGCGCACACATTCGTGCGCACACATACACACACACACACGCCCACACACACACACACGCACGCGCTCACACGCACACACCCATGCACGTGCACACACACAAACACACGCGCGTACATGCGTCCGCACACACACATACATACACGCGTGCGGCACACAATCACACGCAGACACACACGCACACAAACACATACACACACACATGCACGCACACACACGCGCAAACACACGCGGGTGCACATACACACACACACGCACACACATACGCACACACATACACGCGTGCACACAAACACACACACACACACACACGTGCGCACACACGCACACACACTCACATACACACACAAATACACACACACACACACACGTACGTGCACGCGCACACACGCTTGCACGCACACACACACATGCACACACGCAAACACGCACACACACACACACGCGCGCGCGCCTAAGCTCATACACGCATGCACACACACACACGCGCGCGCGCGCGTCTACGCACATACACGCATGCACACACGCACAAACACACGCACTCATGCACGCGCGCACATACACACACACACATGTGCATGCACAAAAACACGCGCGTGAACACACACACGTGCGCGCGCACGCGCACACACACACACTAACAAATACACACACACATGCACATACACGCACACACGCGTCTGCAGACACAAACACGTGCACGCGCAAGCTCGCACACACACACACACACATACACGTGCGCGCGCACAGATACACACACAGACACGTGTGCGCGCAAGCCCGCGTACACACAAACACACACGTCCGCGCACAAACACGCAGACACGCGCGTGCGCGCCCTCACTCTTCCACAAACACACGCACACACACACGCTCGAACTCCCGCATGCCCTCACGCATACACACTCACACACACAGGCACACACACGCGCGTGCTAAAACACATACACACACGCACACACACATACGCGTGCACACACACTCTCTCTCTCTCTCACACACACACACACACACGCACGCGCACACGCACGCGTAAGTACGCATGCACGCACTCACGTGCACAAACACACACACACAAAAACGCACGCGGGTACTTGCGCGCACACACGCACACACACAAACACAAACACATGCGCGCATGCGTGCGCTCACGCCCACACACACACACACACACACAAGCACGCATGGACGCGCGCAGACTCACGCACACACACGCATACACACACACGCACGCACGCACGCACTCGCGTGCACACACACACACGCGGACACACACACACACACTCATACCCGCGCACACACACACATACACACACACACACACGTGCGCGCACACGCACATACAAACACACGTGCGCGCACACACACACACACCCATAAACTCGTGCGCACGCACACACGCACACACACACACACGCACAAATACACACACACGCATGCGCATACACGCAGATACGCGTCCGCAGACACAAAAACGTGCCCGCGCAAGCCCTTATACACACACAAACACACACGTGCGCACACACACAGACACACACACACACACGTTCATGCACGCAAGCAGGTACACACACACACCTGCACGGGCAAACGCATACGTGCGTCTGCACACACACACACACATGCACGCAAGCAAGCACGCACAAACACACACGCGCGCGCGCTCACACCCCCGCACACGCACACACACACTCACACACATAAACACGTGCGCGCGTGTACACACATACACATGCACGCATGCAAGCACAGACACACACACACGCACACACACACGTATACACGCGTCCGCACACACACACACACACATGCACGCACGCAAACACGCAAACACGCGTGCGTACACTCTCTCTTTCTCACAAACACACACACACACACACACACTCATGCACGCGCACACACACGCACACACACAAACACGCACGTGCGCGCGTGCACACACATACACACACACGCTTCCGCAGGCATGTACACACACAAACACAAACACGCACGCACACACACACACGCGCGTGCGCCCACTCTCTCTATCACGCGCATACACACGCGCGCGTGCGCACGCCCACGCGTGCACATACACATACACACACACGCACACGCACACGCTTACACCCGTGCGCACACACACTCTCTCTCACACACACATGCTCATACACAAATACAAACGCGCGCGCACACACACCCATGCACGCGTACGCGTACACACACACATAAACACACACACGTGCGCACGCATACACACACACACACACGCACGCACGCTCATACACACGCACGCACTCACGCGCACATACACACACGCACGTGCACACACACAAACACACACGCGTACATGCGTCCGCACACACACATACAAACACGCGTGCGCACACACATACACACGCATGCACACACGTACATACACACACACACGCACACACACACGCGCAAACACACACGCGTGCACATACACACACACACAACACGCAGGCACGCCTGCACGCACGTAAACATACACACACACACACACGCGTGCACATGCACACACACACACACGCGTAAGTACGCATGCACGCACTCACGCGCACAAACACACAGACACAAAAACGCACGCGGGTACTTGCGCGCGCACACGCACACACACAAACACAAACACATGTGCGCATGCGTGCGCTCACGCCCACACATACACACATGCAGGCACGCATGCACGCGCGTACACTCACACACACACACACGCATACACACACACACACGCACACGCACTCGCGTGTACACAAGCAAGCGCGTCACACACACACACACACGCACACACACACACACATACACTCATACCCGCGCACACACACCCACACACATACACACACACACACACACACGTGCGCGCACACGCACATACAAACATACGTGCGTGCTCACACATACACACACACACGCGTGCACACACTCTCTCACACACACACACACACACACACACGCACATACACACGCATGCACGCACACACACACACGTGCGCACACACACTCCCACACACACACATACAAACACACATACTCTTGCGCATAAACACACGCACATGCACGCACGCAAGCAGGCACACATACATACACAAATACGCGCGCGCACAGACACATACTCCCACGCGTGCACACACATACACACACACGTGCACGCACACACACATGCACGCACACAAGCATACACGCACACATGCGCGCGCCTAAACGCATATATGCGTCTGCACAAACACATGCACACACGCAAGCACACACAAACACACACGCGTGCGCGTGCACACTCCCACAGACACGCACACACACTCACACACATAAACACGTGCACACACACACATACGCATGCACGCATGCAAGCACAAACACACACACACACACACACATACACATATACACGCGTCTCCACACACACACATGCACGCGCGTTCACACATACACGCACACATGTACATGCAAACACACAAACACGTGTGCACACACTCTTTCTTTCTCATACACACACACACACACACACACTAGTGCGTGCACACACACACGTGCGCACATACACTTACACACACACACGTGCCACACACACATACACACATACACTTACACACACACACACACACGTGCCACACACACATACACACATACACGCACACACACTCACTCACGCACACACACACATACACACGCGCGCGTGCGCACACATACACACACACGCTTGCGCATGCATGTACACACACAAACACAGACACACACACACACACACACAAATGCGCGTGCACACAGATATACACACACACACACGTGCGCACAAACACGCGCGCGCGTGCGCCCACTCTCTCTCTATCACGCACACACACACACACAGGCACACACACGCGCGTGTGTGCACGCCCACGAGTGCACATACACACACACACGGACACACACACACACACACACACACACACTTACACCAGTGCGCACACACTCTCTCTCTCTCTCACACACACACATACGTGCTCACACACAGACACAAACACGTGCACGCGCAAGCCCACACGCACAAACACGTGTGCGCGCATAGACACACACACATAAAGACACGTGTGCGCGCAAGCCCGCGCACACACACACACACACACGTGCGCGCATAGACAAGCAGACATGCGCGTGCGCGTGCACTCTCGTCCACAAACACACGCACACACACCCACACACACACACACTCGAACTCCCGCATGCCCTCACGCATACACACTCACACACACAGGCATACGCACGCGCGTTCTAAAGCACATACACACACGCGCACACACACATGCGCGTGCACACACTCTCTCTCTCTCTCACACACATACACACACACACGCACGCGTAAGTACGCATGCATGCACTCACGCGCATAAACATGCACACACAAAAACGCACGCGGGTACTTGCGCGCACACACACACAAACACAAACACGCGCACATGCGTGCGCTCACGCCCACACACACACACGCACGCACGCATGGACACGCGCAGACTCACACACACACACACACACACACACGCACACGCACTCGCGTGCACACACACACACACTCATACCCGCACACACACATACACACACACACACACGTGCACACACACGCACATACAAACACACGTGTGCGCGCACACACACCCATACACTCGTGCGCACGCACACACACACACACGCACACACACACACACGCACAAATACACACACACGCATGCGCATACGCGCAGATACGCGTCCGCAGACACAAAAACGTGCCCGCGCAAGCCCTTATACACACACACACACGTTCATGCACGCAAGCAGGCACACACATACACATGCACGCACGCAAGCACACACACGCACACACACGGGCAAACACATACATGCGTCCGCACACACACACACATGCACGCACGCAAGCACGCACAAACACACACGCACGCCCACACACCCCAGCACACTCACACACACTCACACACATACAAACGTGGGCGCGCGCACACACATACACATGCATGCATGCAAGCACAGACACATAGACACACACGCGCACACACACACGTATACACGCGTCCACACATACACACATGCACGCACGCACACACACACACGCCCGTTCAGACATACACACACACATGTACACGCAAACACACAAACACATGTGAGCACACTCTCTCTTTCTCACAAACACACATACACACTCGTGCGCACGCACACACACGCGCACACACAAAAACACATATGCGCGCGCGTGCGCACACATATACACACACGCTTGCGCAGGCATGTACACACACAAACACAAACACACACGCGCACACACACACACACACGCCCACACAAACACGCGTGCACACACATACACGCATACACACACACACACATGTGCACACACACACGCGCGTGCGCCCACTCTCTCTCTATCACGCATACACACACGCGCGCGTGCGCACGCCCACGCGTGCACATACACTCACACGCACACGCACACGCATGCACACGCTTACACCCGTGCGCACACACACACTCTCTCTCTCTCACACACACACACACGCTCACACACAAACACAAACGCGCGCGCACCCACACCCATCCACGCGTGCGCGTACACACACACACACTCGT
>CAWUDS030001768.1:812500-820000 GCA_963859935.3 Lathyrus sativus | reverse complement strand
CACACACACACTCTCTCTCTCACATACACACACACGTGCTCACACACAAACACAAACACGTGCGCGCGCAAGCCCTCACACACACACACACACACACACACACACACACACACACACACGTGCGCGCGCGCACAGACACACATTCACACACACACACGTGCGCGCGCAAGCCCACATACTCACACACACACACACGTGCGTGCACAAACACGCAGACACGCGCGTGCGCGTGCACACCCATCCACAAACACACGCACACACACACACACGCACACACACACACGTACGAACTCCCGCATGCCCTCACGCATACACACTCACATACACAGGCACACACACACGCACACACACGCGCGCGTACACACACACACGCACGCACGCGTAAGTACGCATGCACACACTCACGCGCACAAACACACACATACAAAAACGCACGCGGGTACTTGCGCGCACACACGCACATACACAAACACAAACACATGCGCGCATGCGTGCGCTCACGCCCACACACACACACACGCATGCATGGACGCGCGCAGACTCACACTCACACACACGCATACACACACACGCGCACACACGCACTCGCGTGCACACAGGCACACGCGTGCGCACACACACACACACACACACACACACTCATACCCGCGCACACGCACACGTGCGCGCACATGCACACGTGCGCGCACACGAACATACAAACACACGTGCGCGCCCACACACGCATACACTCGTGCGCACGCACACACACACACAAACACAAATACACGCACACGCATGCGCATACACACAGATACGCGTCTGCAGACACAAAAACGTACTCGCACAAGCCCTTATACACACACACACACGTGCGTAAGCAGGCACACACACACACACACGCACACGCGCGGGCAAACTCATACATGCGTCCGCACACACACACATGCATGCACGCAAGTACACACAAACACACACGCGCGCCCACACCCCCGCACACGCACACTTACACACGTGCACGCGCGCACACACATACACATGCACGCATGCAAGCACAGACACACACACACACACACACGTATACACGCGTCCGCGCACACACGTATGCACGCACGCACACACACGCCCGTTCAGACATACACGCACACATGTACACGCAAACACACAAACACGCGTGCGCACACTCTCTCTTTCTCACAAACACACACACACTCGTGCGCGCGCAAGCACACGCACACACAAACAAACACGCACGCGCGCGCGTGCGCTTACATACACACACACGCTTGCGCAGGCATGTACACACACAAACACAAACACACACGCCCACACAAACACGCATGCACACACAAACACATACACACACACATGTGCACGCACACACGCGCGTGCACCCACTCTCTCTCTATGACGCGCGCGTGCGCACGCCCACGTGTGCACATACGCACACACACACACGCACACGCTTACACCCGTGGGCACACACACACTCTCTCTCTCTCTCTCACACACACACACACATGCTCACACACAAACACAAACGCGCGCGCACACACACCCTAACACGCGTGCCCGTACACACACACACTCGTGCGCACACACACACGTGGGCGCGCATACACACACACGTACACACGCCGACACACTCACACAGACGCACGCGCTCACGCACACACACGCGCGCACGTGCACACACACAAACACACACGCGTACATGCGTCTGCACACACACATACATACACGCGTGCGCACACACATACACGCGCAGGCACGCACGCATGCACACACGTACTCACACACACACACTCGCACACACACGCGCAAACACACACGCGTGCACATACACACACATACGCACACACATACACGCGTGCACACACACACACAGCACGCAGGCACGCCTGCACGCACGTAAACATACACTTGCACACGCACGCGCGTGCACATACACGCACACGCACACGCACACGCACACACACACGCATACACACACATACACGCACACGTGCTCGCACACGCATATACGCTCACATACACACACACACGCACACACACACGGACACGCGCGTGTTTACGTGCACGCGCACACACGCTTGCGCAGACACACACATGTACACACGCAAACACACAAACACACACACAAGCGCGCGCCTACGCACATACACGCGCGCACACACACACGCACACACGCACGCACGCTCGCAGACACATGTGCATGCATAAATAATACGCGCGTGAACACATACACACACACACGTGCGCACACGCACACACACACACACACACACACAAATACAGACACACACACACATGCGCATACACGCACACACGCGTCCGCAGACACAAACACATGCACACGCAAGCCCGCACACACACATACACATGCGCGCGCACAGCACACACACACACACGTGCGCACGTAAGCCCGCGCACACACACACGTGCACGTATAAACACGCAGACACGCGCGTGTGCTCGCACACCCATCCACAAACACACGCACACACACACACACACGTGCACGCACACACACACGCACACACGCATGCACGCTCGAACTCCCGCACGCCCTCACGCATACACACTCACACACACAGGCACACACACGCGCGTGCCAGAGCACATACACACACACACACAGACGCACACACATGCGCGTGCACACATCTCTCTCTCTCTCTCTCACACACACACACACACGCACGCATAAGTACGCATGCACGCACTCACGCGCACAAACATACACATACAAAAATGCACGCGGGTACTTGCGCGCGCACACACACACACAAACACAAACACATGTGCGCATGCGTGCGCTCACGCCCACACATACACACACACACCCACGCATGCACGCGCGCACACGCACGCATACACACATACACACGCACACACGCACTCGCGTGCACACAAGCAAGCGCGTCACACACACACACGCGCACACGCACACACACACACACTCATACCCGCGCACACACACCCACACACATACACACACACACACACACGTGCGCGCACACGCACATACAAACACACGTGTGCGCACACACATACACACACACGCGTGCACACTCTCTCTCTCACACACACGCACACACACGCACACGCACATACACACGCATGCACGCACACACACACACACACATGTGCGCACACACACTCCCACACACACACACAAACACACATACTCTTGCGCATAAACACACGCACATGCATGCACGCAAGCAGGCACACACACATAAACATACACACGCGCGCACAGACACACACACACACACACGTGCGCGCACACGCACATACAAACGCACGTGTGCGCTCACACATACACACACACGCGTGCACACTCTCTCTCTCACACACACGCACACACACGCACACGCACATACACACGCATGCACGCGCACACACACACATGTGCGCACACACACTCCCACACACACACACAAACACACATACTCTTGCGCATAAACACACGCACATGCATGCACGCAAGCAGGCACACACACATACACATACACACGCGCGCACAGACACACACACCCACGTGTGCACACACATACACACACACACACGTGCACGCACGCAAGCACGCACACACACACACACATGCACGCACACAAGCATACACACACACATGCGCGCGCATAAACGTATATATGCGTCCGCACACACACATGCACATCTGCAAGCACGCACAAACACACACGCGTGCGCGCGCACACTCTCACACACACGCACAAACACTCACAAACATAAACACCTGCGCACACACACACATACACATGCACGCATGCAAGCACAAACACATACACACACACACGTGCACACACACACACACACATACACGCGTCTGCACACACACACATGCACGCACGCACGCACACACACGCGCGTTCACACATACACGCACACATGTACATGCAAACACACAAACACGTATGCGCACACTCTCTCTTTCTCACACACAAACACACACACTAGTGCGTGCACACACACACGTACGCACATACACTTACACACACACACACGTGCCACACACACATACACACACGCACACACAATCACTCACTCACTCACACACACACACACACACATACACGCGCGCGTGCGACCATATACACACACACGCTTGCGCATGCATGTACACACACAAACACAGACACAGACACGCGCACACAAACATACAAACGCGCGTGCACACACAAATACGCACAAACACACACAAATGCGCACACACACACGCGCGTACGCCCACTCTCTCTCTATCACGCACACACACACACACAGGCACACACACGCGCATGTGCTCACGCCCACGAGTGCACATACACACACACACACACACACACACACACACACTCACTTACACCAGTGCGCACACACACTCTCTCTCTCTCACACACACACACACACACACGTGCTCACACACAAACACAAACACGTGCGCATGCACACATACTTACACACGCGTGCGCGTACGCACATACACACTCGTGCGCACACACACACGTGCGCACACATACACACACAAACACACACACACACACACCCGCACTCCCACACACACGCATGCACGCACACACACCCACGCACGTGCACACACACAAACACACACACGTACGCGCGTGCGCATACACATACACACGCAGGCAGGCACACACGCTCACACGTACACACACACGCGCACACACAAACACACACACGCACATACACGCCCGTGCATATACACACACACACACGCACACGCACACACGCACACATACACGCGTGCACACACATACACACACACACACACACACGCATGCACGCCTGCCCGCACGTACACATACACACACGCACGCGCGTGCACATACTTACACACGCGCACACACACCCACACACATACACACACGTACACACACACGTGCGCACACAAACACACGCGCGCCTACACACATACACGCTGCACACACACACAAACACACGCACTCACACACGCACACACACACGCACGCACACACACTCACACACACATATGCGTGCACAAAAACACGCTCGTGAACACAAACACGCACACGTGCACACACACACACACACATACGCACAAATACACACACACACACGGATACACGCACATACGCGTCCGCAGACACAAAAACGTGTGCGCGCAAGCCCGCATACACACACATACACGTGCGCGCGCAACCCCGTACACACACACACCCACACACACGTGCGGGCGCACAAACACGCAGACACGCGCGTGCTCGTGCACACCCGTCCGCAAACACACGCACACACACACATGCGCACACACACGCACGCACGCTCGAACGCCCGCACGCCCTCACGCATACACACTCACACACACAGGCACACACACGCGCGTGCACAAACACGTACACACACATGCGCACACACACACACACATGTGCATGCACACACACTCTCTCTCTCACACACACACGCGTAAGCACGCATGTACGCACTCACGCGCACAAACACAAACAAACACAAACACGCGCGAGGGTACCCGCGCGCGCACATACACACACACACAAACACAGAGACATGCGCCAGTGCATACGCTCACGCCCACACACAAACACATGCGTGCGTGCACACACACACACACACACACATGCACGCGCGCACACTCGCACACGCACACACACGCATACACACATGCACACACGCACTCGCGTGCACACAAACACGCGCGCGTAGACACACACACACACACTCATACCCGCGCACACACACATACACATACACACACACGTGCGCGCACACGCACATACAAACACACGCGTGCGCTCATACATACACACACATGCGGGTGCGCACAAACACACACACGCATGCGCGTATACGCACACACGCACACACGCACACAAACGCACACACGCACCAACACACACATATACACACACGTGGGTGCACAAAAACACACACACACACATACGCACACACAAAGGCACGTGCACACACATACACACACGCACACACACAAACAAACACACACGCGCGCGTGCGCACACTCACACACACACACGCTCGCATAAACATCTGCACGCACGCACCCACACACGCGTGCACCCATGCATACACACACACACACGCACACACACACACACACACACACCCGCGTGCACACACACACATACTCGCACATAAACACACACGCGTGCACACATTCTTTCTCTCACACACACACACACAAACACGTACACGCACACACGCATGCAAACACACACACACACACATGTGCGAACATGCGTACACATACTCCCCCACACACACAAACACACACACGAGTGTGCGCGTGCGCGCATGCACACACACGCTTGCGCACAAACACACACACATGCACGCACGCACACACACACACACACACGCAAGCACGCACACACACACACACACACGTGCATCACGCGCGCGCAAACTCATACATGCGTCTGCACACACACATGCACCCACGCAAGCACGCACACACAAACACACGCACGCGCGCACACACCCACACACACGTACACACGCGCGCGTACGCGCACTCACACACACACACATGCACGCGCGCACACACACACACACACACACACACACACACACACACACACACGTATAGATGCGTCCGCACACACACACACACACACACACATGCACGCACGCACACATTCACATGCGTTCACACGTACACGAACACATGTACACGCAAACACACAAACACGCGTGCGCACACTCTCTCTTTCTCACACACACACACACACACACACACGTGCGCGCACACACTTACACCCGTGCATACACAGTCTAACTCACACACACACACACACACGTGCTCATTCACAAAAACAAACACGCACACACACACACACACACTCGTGCGCACACAAACACACACATGTGCGCATACATACACATGCACACACGCCCGCACGCCCACACAAATGCACGCACTCACGCACACACACCCACGCACATGCACACACATAAATACACACGCGCACGCGCGTGCGCACACACTCATACATACACGCGTGCACACACACACACACACACACACACACACACACACACACTCACAAACGCAGGCACGCACGCACACACGTACACACACATACACACGCACGCGCGTGAACACACACACGCACACACGCACATGCACACGCACACTCGAAACCACACACCCGCACGTGCACACACACACACACATACACATACTCTCTCTCTCTCTCTCTCTCTCTCTCTCTCTCACACACACACACACACACACACACACACACACACACACACACACACACACACACACGCATGCGCGTACACGCGCGCACACACTCTTACACACACACACACAAACACACACGCGCACGTGCGCTTACACGCATGCACGCACACGCTTGCGCATAAACCCACACACATGCACGCATGCAAGCACACACACACACATAAACATATGCGCACACACACACACACGTGCACACACACAGACACACACACACAAACGTGCATGCACGCAAGCACGCACACACACACACA
>CAWUDS030001768.1:782500-805000 GCA_963859935.3 Lathyrus sativus | reverse complement strand
CACACACAAACATGTACTCACACATACATACGCGCGCACACACTTGCACACATGTGCGCGCACACACACACACACACACACACACACACGTGCGCACACACACACACACACACATACACGCTTGCACGCACACACACTCCCACACGTGCACACACACACAAACACACGCGCACACACACACACACACATACACACGTGCACACACATATAAACATACGCGCGCACACACACGCTCGTGCATACAAAAACACACACACACTCACACACACACACAAACGTACACACACGCACACATATACACACGCACGCACGGACGCACACAAGCACACACACGCGCACACACACACACACACACACATAAACACACACACCAGCGCGTGAAAACACACACAAGCACACACGCGCACAGACACGTGTGCACACACACACAAACATACGCACACGCGCATAAAGACTCACATACACACACACGCGCGCGTACGTGTATGCACACACACACTTGCGCACACGCGTGCGCTAATACATATACATGCGTGCACACACACACGTGCACGCACGCGCACATGCACACTTAAGCACATGCACGCACGCAAGCACACACACACACACACACTGGCGCACACACGCATACACGCGTCCCCACACACACACGTGCATGCACGCAAGCACACACACACACACACACAAACACACAAACGCGTGCGCTTGACACACGCACAAACACACGTGTGTACGCACGCAAGCACACACACACGCATACGCACACACAAACACGTGCCTGCGCACCCACCCACGCGCGTGTGTGCATGCACACACATACACACAAACACGTACGCCCTCACGCATACACACACACGCACACACAGACACAGGCGTGTGCACACACACACACACACATACACGTACACACACACAAACGCGCGTGCACACACTCTCTTTCTCTCTCTCTCTCTCTCTCACGCGCACACACACACACACACGCACACACACACACACGCGTGCGTACGCACGCACGCATGCACGCACTCACGCAGGCACACACACATGTAGACACGCACACGCACGCACTCGCGTGCACACAAACACGCGCGTGCACACACGCACACACATACTCACACACGCACACAAACACACACACACACAGACACACACACATCCACACGTGTGCACACACACACACAAAACACATGCGCTCACACACACACACGTGCGCACACACACATACACATACACGAACACGCGCACGCGGATGCGCACAAACACACTCACGCGTGCACGTACACACACATACAGACACACACACACACACGCACGTACGCATACACGCACACGCACACACACACACACAAACACGCGTCCACACATACACACACGCACACTGTCTCTCACACATATACACACACGCACACGCACACACACACACACACGCGTGCAAACACTCTCTCTCTATCTCTCTCACACACACACAGACACACTCACATGCATGCACACACTTACACATGTGCGCACACACACATGTGCGCACACACACTTTCACATACACACTCGCGTGCGCGTGCGTGCAAGCACACACGCTTGCGCATAAACACACGGACATGCACGCACGCACACACACATACACATACACGCGCGCAAACACACACACACACGTGCGCACACACAGACACACACACACGTGCACACACACAGACACACACACACACACACGTTCATGCATGCAAGCACACACACACACACACACACACATGCACGCATGCAAGCACACACACACACACGCGCGGGCAAACCCATACATGCGTCCGTACACACACACATGCATGCACGCAAGCACACACACACACACACGCATGCACACACACCCACGCACACGCACACACACGCTCACATACACGTGCGCGCACACACACATCCACATGCACGCATGCAAGCATAGACACACACACACGCGCGTATACACGCGTTCACACACACACACATGCACACACGTACACACACGCGCATTCAGACATACATGCACACATGTACACGCAAACACACAAACACGCGCGCGCATACTCTCTCTTTCTCACACACACACACACTCGTGCGCGCACACACACGCACGCACACACAAACATGCGCGCGTGCGTGCATTCACATACACACACACGCTTGCGCACGCATGTACACACACAAACACATACACACGCACACACACACACGCCCACACAAACGCGTGTGCACACACAAACACGCACACACACACACACACATGTGCACACACACACGCGCGTGCACCCACTCTCTCTCTCGATCATGCGCATACACACACACACACAGGCACACACACGTGCGCGTGCACACGCCCACGCGTGCACATACACACACAGACGCACACGCACGCACACACTTACACCCGTGCGCACACACACTCTCTCTCTGTCACACACACACACACATGCTCACACACAAACACAAAGACACGCGCACGCACACAACCCCATACACGCGTGCGCGTACACACACACGTGCGCACACATTCACACACACGCACACATGCCCGCACGCCCACACACACGCACGCACGCACGCATGCGCTCAAGCACACACACCCGCGCACGTGCACACACACAAACACACACGCGTACATGTCATATCCTAAATTTGTCCTACTTCAGTATTTAATGAATGTCTTAATGCCACATGACTTCTGGCTGTGACCCTCTAAGGTTTCATTTATAAAGACCTTATGTGTGCTCATTGTGGTTATAATCCCTAGCAATTTATGCTGAATTCTTGTGGGAGGAGCGTGCCTCAAGCCTCTTACACCCAAACTCATGTATGTCCTCGTTCTCACGATCATATAGACATGATACAGTGGCGTCAAATACATGATTGGACCCATTTCGCAACACAATTACTGGTTTTTAAGAAATTTAAACCTGGTTTCA
The DNA here is from genome assembly GCA_963859935.3 of Lathyrus sativus. Taxonomy (NCBI): domain Eukaryota; kingdom Viridiplantae; phylum Streptophyta; class Magnoliopsida; order Fabales; family Fabaceae; genus Lathyrus; species Lathyrus sativus. Next base: position 802,070 of record CAWUDS030001768.1, on the reverse strand, counting down.
ACTTTGTTACAAACTTCTCTAAGGTTGTTTAAGCATTGCTACAAGTTGCTTGTTATGATATGCAAGTTATTCAAAAATACTTCACATGATGCTTCTAGACACGGTCGATTTAGCCTCAGACTTTGTTCGAATTGATTGCAAGCGTCAAGCTACAATTGGATTCTAAATCAGTTTGTGACAAACTTAGATTTAACTTGCCAATTCCAAGTCGTAATTGAATTAGAAAACCAGTTTGTGACAAACTTAGGTTTAGCTTGCAAAATTTCACGTCATAATGGGATTAGAATTCAAATGCAATTAGTCAAGAAGATCATCAATTGCTGATGATATTAGAATAGCAAATCTAATATCATTACTAATCAACACGGAGTTAAAATTGCAAATAAGTAAGAGTTTGTCACAATATGGACGCCAAAATACAAATGGATGTTGATAGGGCCACATTTTATTGCTTGGGTTGTAAGAAAATAATAATACTACAAGCTTGCAAGTGCACAATGTGTTCATCCCAGTGTTTATCAAATCAAACTTACAAGGCTAAGTTCATGAGTGTTTGTACAATTCAAGTCCTCTTATCATTACTCAAGGTTGCAAAACTCCCACGTGCTAAATGTGAACAAAATTGTTGGAACCCAAATTTCCAACATTACCGTACTAGGCCATGAGAGTGGGCCAAGACATTTACAAGATTTCATCCATTGTAATGAGGAAAATGTTTTTTGTGTCATGAGGAGAAGAGTATAAGTAATATCCATTGGTTCCAAATGCAAGCTAAGTTACACAGGATTGGTTTGAAAATGGAGACAAAGAATCAACATATCATTCAAGACTTTTCATTTTGTTGTATTTAAAAAAGGTTGAAAAGATCAATAGTATAGGGCCAAAAGCTGCGTATCAGTAAAGTAGGGGGTGCAGCAATTCCCATCATCATTCATATTACAATTCCACCAAAAGCAATGTTAAGGATTTACAAACTCATTAAAATGCTTAAATTCAAAGCCAGTCACAAGAGTAATACAAATGGCCATACAAGCATGAAGTAAAATCCTACAAGTGACTACCAAGCTTATGTCATGAACTAAAGAATCCATCCTCATATTGATATGTTTTCTTTTGAGCCAAATATGAATTAATGCAGGTTGTACGAGGCTATTCGTGTCTAAGTCTACAACAATAATAATACTACCAAGGTTACATAATTGAGTCTCACGCTGCAAGTCGAGGAAACAACTTGTTGACCTCTTTGTGATCATTTTCCTATGCCTGCTGCAATAAGCTTTTTCTCATTTGCCATCCTTACAAGCCTATTTTATTCTCCGGTTCTGCTGACGGCGAACTCCGAATTTCAGATACATTTCGACGCTAAATAGTTTCAATAGCATGGTTACACAGTGCCGCGCATGGGATTGTTGCTGTTGCCAGTAATTCTTCACTCGGAACCAACAAATTTATGAGCCAGGGTAGGGATGGAACTGTGAAAGTTTGGGATTTTCATGATGCTGGTTTGTCCAGGATTCCATCTGTTACAATCAAGACAAATAGTTGACACTTTTGTAAGTTTTCCCTGGTTAAGAATCATTCTACTTGGTTAAAAGAAAGGGAGACATCAAAAGATTGCCTTGAAACAGAAGAGGCTCATACCAATCAAAGTTCTTCCAAAAGCTATGAAAGGCTACCTTATGTGATTTTGTCATAGGAGAACTCTTCTGAGGTTGAAATCTGGGATCTTAAGTCAGCCGAGAGATTTGCACGAATTCCTTCAAATATTGGTAGTAAGTCTTCAAGTGTTTGCATTAAAGGGATATGCATCATCATTTGTCCATCTCCAAAACTTGTGAAATGCATAAAGAGGATGAACAATATTTGGTTAGTCATAGCAGCACACAAAATGAGTGTCACAGACAACATACGCAAGCCAATGAGAGTGCCCATGCAAAAACCACTCAAATGATAAGATGTCTCGCAATCTAACAACTATGATAAAAACAGTCTGCATAATAAGGCATAGGAAGAAATGCTTACATTTGAGGATTATTACTTCATCCTCCAACTGACAGCAATTGTATGTACCTCTCATTCAACAAAACAAATCACATGACAAGATACCAAGAAGATTGAAAAGAGTTTTAAAAGTCTATAAAATGTGAAACATTGTGAGCAAAGAAGAATTCGTTACCTTGAGTACAAAATGGATGAAGAATTCCCAAAGCACACCCGAACTGATAAAAATTATATTCAAGTCAGCACCAATTCAAATTCAGTTGTCATCATTAGAGCGATCAGTCATGGTGGAAATGAGCATATTGAACAGGGTATTGGAAGACGGTCGAGAAAGTAAAAAATTGCCTTGCTATTCTTCAAAACATGTCGTGAACAAAATAAAGCTCAAGCTATTAAATCATGACGCAATATGAGTAGCATATATATGGGTTGAGGAAGCACAACATCCTTATGGAAGTTTGTCAGTGACAAGCATGAAGCCTAAATGCAATGAATAAATGGAAGAACGCATTGCCATTAACAACAATTCAGAGAAAATAAGAGTTCTGACATCACCAAGTCTTGAAATTTACCTACTGTGCTTAACCAAGTGGCAAACGTTTATCATCCGCCCCATTCCATTGTAACGCATCATAAGTTCCACTTCATGATTGACAATGTTTTAAGTCTCTGCATTACCTCCAGGATTAGGTACAAGCAAGAACCTGATGCATAAATAAGAACAAACAGGCCAGCGGTGATGGCTTGAAGTAGCAATTAGACTCATGATGAAGAAAAATGAAAATTATACTAAGTAAAAGTTGAATAAGAGTCAGAGCTAAATGAAAACACCACCTCAGCGCAAAGTCAAGAGCAGTAAAATCATATTTTGGCAGTAAAAATTTCAAGTGAAATTTAACACGTTCTAAAACGTTTTCTCCTCACTACAGACAAACACAGAGGTCACTATCACCCAAATCCCAGAAAAGCAGAAATCGTGGTATAGCACATAACGAAATTGTACTACCAAATACACCTCATCGTCCTACCTCACACGTATCAAGCATTTTTCATCAGCAAATTTTGATTTTTCACACGTATCAAAAACCCTAAAATCCCCTATAAATATAATCCCAATCATTTGCAAAAGACACAGAAAAAATCCTAGCGAAGCTCTGCGAAATTAAATCCTCAAAATACCAAAATCATACAAAAGTTCTCTCTAAAAGTTGATAGAGCTTCACACTGAAGCTCTATCCAACTTGAACTAAGCCGCGTCACCATAACCAACAGAAACGGGAGCAAGCGGAAACTAAAGTGCACATATAAAGAAGAAGAAAGAGCAGAGTCAGCGGCGAAAAGGAATCATACCTGAAGAATCCGTTAAAAGTTATTGTTGTTCTCTGATTCGGTATCTCATCTTTCCATTCTCTTTATCCCTTGTTGGATGTTGATGATATTTGTTTGAAACCTTCATTTCACATGTTTGCAATCATCTGAAATCTTCGATAATGTTTGGAATAGGGGTTAGGGAGTTTCGGTTGGAATTAGGTTTTGATTTGCGAAGCTTTATCTGATATTTATACGCTTATTGTGTGATTTTCGCATGAAATTAGAGGTTTGTGGTTTGATTTGGGGATAAGGTTCAGGAAGAAGAGAGACTCAAAGAGGGTAGTGGGTGAGTTTGAGAAGATAGGTTCAGAAGGCAGGAGTGAGACGTTTGAGTTTTAAGAGGGAGAGATTAATATTTTGGTTTTAATTTATGTTTCCCATGAGCTTTTTGAATCTCGGAATCCCAATAGCCTCACACGTTTACCCATTAGACTTATTAGCTGGCACTTAATCATGCAACATGCATTTGTTGCTGTCTCTTCCTTCCCTTGTGTAAGAAACAAAGTTTAATGGTTCTTCTAGGAAAGCATGTGAAATGTTTTAGGAAGTCTGACCTTTTAGTTCCCCACGGGTCAACATTGTGTAAGGCCATTGGGCCTACATGATTAATGTTATTTAGTTTAATTAAGATTTAATAGAATTTAATGAGGTCATTTTAGAAACTAATTATATTACTAATATTATTAGTAATATTATTAGTGCTATTATTAATTTTTTTAGATTTTATTTATAAATTATGATAATTGATATTTGCTTTGCAATATGACTATATTTAAACTCTATTTAACTTTTATTAAATTTGTTTCTTATTTTTCTTTTATTAAGTTCAAAATATTTGTTTTTTTAAATTAGAATAAGTGAAGTCTCTTATTCGTTCCTAAAACACTTTCCCTAATTATTTGGACAAGTATTCACAGTAAAAAAAAACATATTTCATAATTAATGGAATGAAAAAGGTATCGTTGGGATCTAATATTCCAGCGATATTCCGACTAATTGGTTACGAGGCCGACGTCTCGCTTATCAAATAGTCGTCATTCCTCTTAAATTTCTAACTCGTCTAACCTCGTTCCTTACCTCCGTGCGATCGAGTCTAAACCCTAGTATGTTTCTAAACCATACGTCAAATCCAAACTATTTTCTTGATTAAATTACGAAAGAATTGAGTTCGTGGAGTCTCGCACTCCTTGAATTCTTGAGTAAACACTCTTGGGGCGTACGCTTTAGGTTGTGGATTACTCGACCTTTCGTCTATAAAATATATGCCCTAACTATTTGGACAAATATCGTCATTGTCCATTCAAATACAATTTCATAATTAATTGAATGAAAAAGGTGTTGTTGGGATCTAGCATTCCAATAATATCCTGATTAATTGATTGCAAGGCCGATGTCTCGTTTATCGAATAGTCGTCATTCTCCCTTAAAATATTCAATCCAACTTTCTTCTCTCGCCCTCGTGCGTTGAAACTTTCTCAAACATATTTCGAATTTAGTCGAATGAAAAAGGTGTCGTTGGAATTTAGCATTCCAATGATGCCCCGATTAATTGATTGCGAGGCTGACGTCTCGTTTATCGAATAGTCGTCATTCTCCATCAAATTGCCTAACTAAACTCCTCTTCATTGCCCCCATGCAATCGAAACCTTAAACCTATTCAAATATATCCTCTAACCAAAACATCCAATACGATAAACCTAATTCCTCGCCCTCGTGCGATCTCCAACCTAAATACTTTACCAAGAACATTGTTTATTCCATTCTTCCGCGCATAACAAACTAGTGTTTCAGCCTCCCCTAGCGAGCAGACAAGCCAACGTTTAGCAGTTAGAATGCGACCTAAACACTCGTTCATTTCCGAACCCTTTTACCGTAGTTAGCCGAACTACGGCTGCTCTGATTCTTCATTCTCTTCTGAATGTAAGATACGTAGGCACAAGATTGCGATGATCTTGGCGAGCACAATCCCTTTTTTTCCCGTAGTCCCCCGAACTACGAATGCTCTGATTTTCCACTTCTTATAAGTGAAGATACGTAGGCACAAGGGCCCCAATCCTTGGCGAGCACCCTATCTTAAAACCACACATTCCCCCTATAGGAGAAACCTTAGAAGAAAACAAACAAGCGTAGCTAACTTTACTCTCGAATCGATCAAGAGGTTCCCGTTGAGTACAACGGACATGAGGGGTGCTAATACCTTCCCCTCATGTAATCGACTCCCGAACCTAGAATATTGGTTGCGATGACCATGTTCTTATTCTTAAAGGTTTTATCGATATTTTCCTATTCCTTCCTTGGAATGAATAAAGTTCGATGGCGACTCTGTTTCGAACAGTATTTTCCGCGTCCATCGCGAGGATCGTATTTTTCGAGGTACGACAGTACATGCGTCCGCACACACACATACATACACACGTGCGCACACACATACACACGCAGGTACGCACGCACGCACACACGTACACACACATGCAAACACGCACACACACGCAGTCGCGTGCACAAACGCACACACACACACTCACACACGCACACAAACACACACGCACACAAACACACACACACAAACACACACACACCCACACGTGTGCACACACACACACACACAACACACGTGCGCTCACACACGCACACATGTGCGCGCACACACACACACAAACACGAACACGCGCACGCGGATGCGCATAAATACACTCACGCGTGCACGTACACCCACATACAAACACACACACACACACGCACGCACGCATACACGCGCACACACACACACACGTACACACAAACACACGTCCACAAACACACACAAACACACACACACGTATACACGCGTCCGCACACACACACACACACACACACATATGCACGCACGCACACACACACGCGCGTTCAGACATACACGCACACATGTACACGAAAACACACAAACAAGCGTGTGCACACTCTCTCTTTCTCACACACGCACACACACACACTCATGTGTGCATCCACACACGCACACAAACAAAAATATGCGTGCACGCGTGCGCACACATATACACACACGCTTGCGCATGCATGTACACACACAAACACAGACACACACACACATACGCCCATACAAACGCGCGTGCACACACAAACACGCACAAACACACGCGCGCGTGCACCCACTTTCTCCCTATCACGCGCGCACACACACACAGGCACACACACGCGGGCGTGCACATACACACACACACACACACACGCACATGCATGCACAGACTTACACCCGTGCGCACACACACACACTCTCTCTCTCTCTCACACACACACACACATGCTCACACACAAACACAAACACGCACGCGCACACACACACTTTCTCTCTCACACACAAACACACACACATGCTCACACACAAACACAAACACGCGCGCACACACACACCCACACACGCGTGCGCGTACACACACACTCGTGCGCACGCACACACACACGTGCGCACATATACACACACACACACGCACACACGCCCGCACGCCCACGCACACGCACGCACTCACGCACACACACCCACTCACGTGCCCACACACAAACACATACGCGTACATGCATGCGCACACACACATACATACACGCGTGCTTACACACATACACACGCAGGCACGCACGCACGCATACACGTACATACACACACACGCACACACACGTGCAAACTCACGCGCGTGCACATACACATACACGCACACACACACACACACATATACACGCGTGCACACATACACATACGTAGACACGGCTGCACGGATGTACACATACACACGCACGCACACACATGCATACACGCACGCGCGTGCACATACTCGCACACGCACACGTACACCCACGCACATACACACGGGCGCACACCCACACGTGTGCACACGCGCACACACACTCACATACACACACAAACACACATACACACACGCGCGTACGTGCATACACACACACGCTTGTGCACACACACACATGCACACACGCAAACACACACACACACACACGCGCGCGCGCGCCTACACACATACACACGTGACCACACGCACGTGCGCTCGCGCACACGCACACACATGTGCATGCACAAAAACACGCGCGTGAACACACACACACGTGCGCACACACACACACACAAACGCACAAATACACACACACACATGCGCATACACGCACACACGCATTCCCAGAAACAAACACGTGTGCGCGCAAGCCCGCACACACACAAACACACACACACACGTGCGCGTGCACGCACAAACACACACACACATACGTGCGCGTGCAAGCCCGCATACACACACACACACACACGTGCGCGCACAAACACGCAGACATGCGCGTGCGCCCGCACAACCATCCATAAACACACGCACACACACACGTGCGCACACACACACACACACGCACGCTCGAACGCCCGCACGCCCTCATGCGTACACACTCACACACACAGGCACACACACGCGTGTGCTAAAACACATACACACACACACGCACCCACACACATGTGCGTGCACACACACACTCTCTCTCTCACACACACACGCGCGCACACACACTCTCTCTCTCTCTCTCTCTCACACACACACACACACACGCGCGCGTAAGCACGCATGCATGCACTCAAGCGCACAAACACACACACACACACACAAACGCGCACAGGTACTTGCTCGCGCACACGCACACACACAAACACATACACATGCGCGCATGCGTGCGCTCACGCCCACACACGCACACACTCACACACACACACGCATACACACACACACGCACACACGCACTCGTGTGCACACGAACAAGCGCGTGCACACACACGCACACGCACACACACACACACACTCATACCCGCGCGCACACACACACACACGTGCGCGCACACGCATATACAAACACACGTGCGCGATCACACATACACACACACACATACGCGTGCACACTCTCTCTCTCTCACACACACACACGCACACGCACACACACACACACACATACACATGTGTGCATACACACTCCCACACACACACACACAAACACACACACTCTTGCGCATAAACACACGCACATGCACGCATGCAAGCAGGCACACGCACATACACACACACACACACACACGTGTACACACACACACACACGTGCACGCACACACACACATGCACACACGTAAGCACACACACACACACAAATGCGCGCGCGAAAACTTATACATGCATCCGCACACACACATGCACACACGCAAGCACGTACAAACAAACACACACGCGCGCACACACCCTCGCACACGCACACACACACTCACATACATATACACGTGCGCGTGCACACTCACATACACATGCACGCATGCAAGCACATACACACACACACACACACACGTATACAGGCGTTCGCACACACACACATGCACACACACACACACACACACACACACACACACACACACGCACGTTTACACATACACGCACACATGTACACGCAAACACACAAACACGTGTGCACACTCTCTCTCTCTCTCTCTCTCTCTCTCACACACACACACACACACTAGTGCGCGCACACACACTTACACACACACACACACACACGTGCCGCACACACATACACACACATGCACGCACGCAAACACGCGCTTGCGCGTGTGCGCTCACATACACACACTTGCTTGCACATGCATGTACACACACAAACACAGACACACACGCACACACATGCACACATGCGCACACACACACGCGCATGCGCCCACTCTCTCTCTCTATCACGCATACACACGCGCGCGTGCGCGGACACGCCCACGGGTGCACATACACACACACGCACACACACACACACACACTTACACCCGTGTGCACACACTCTCGCTCTCTCTCTCACACACACACACACGTGCTCACACACAAACACAAACACATGCGCACACACACATACACTTATACACGCGTGCACGGACACACACACACTCGGGCGCACACACACACACGTGCGCACACATACACACACACGCACACATGCCCACACACGCATGCACGCACTCATCCACACACACTCACATACACACAAAACACACACACACACACACACACACACAAACACACACACGTAAGTGCACGCAAACACACGCTTGTGCGCACACACACTAATGCATACACGCAAACACGAACAAACACACGCGCGCGCCTACAAACATACACGTGTGCACACACACACACACACAGACTTGTGCATGCATAAAAACACGCGCGTGAACATACAGACGCGCACATACACACACACGTGCGCACACGCACACGCACACACACACACATGCACATACATGCACACACGCGTCCGGAGACCCAAAAACGTGCGCGCGCAAGCCCGCATACATACACACAGACATGCGCGCGCAAGCCCGCACACACACACACACGTGCGCACACACAAATACGCAGACACGCACGTGCTCGCGCGCACCCTTCCTCAAACACACGCACACACACACGTGCACACACACACGCACACACGCTCCAACGCCCGCACACCCTCACACATACACACTCACACACACAGGCACACACACGCGCGTGCACAAACACATACACACATGCGCGCACACACACACACATGCGCGTGCACACACACTCTCTCTCACACACATGCATAAGCACACATGCACGCACTCACGCGCACAAACACACACACACAAACACACGCGAGGGTACCCGCCCGCACACACACACACACACACACACACAAACACAGACACATGCGCCACTGCGTGCGCTCACGCCCACACACACACACATACGTGTGCACACCCACACACACGCACGCACGTGCGCACACCCACATGTGCGCACACACACTCCCACACACACACGTGCGAATGCGTGCGCGCACGCACTCACACTCTTGCGCATAAACACACGAACATGCACGCACGCAAGCAGGCACACACATACACATACACGCGCGCACACACACACACACACACACACACACACACGTGCACGCACGCAAGCATGCACACACACACACATGCACGCACGCAAGTACACACACACACACACACAAATGCGCGCGCGCAAACGTATTCATGCGTCCGCACACACACATGCACACACCCAAGCACACACAAATACATACACACACACACGCACACACACATGCACACACTAACACACACGCGCGCGTACACACATACACGCACACATGTACACGCAAACACACAAACACGTGTGCGCACACTCTCTCTTTTTCTCACACATACTAGTGCGTGCACACACACTCACACACACACACACACGTGCCGCACACACATACACACACATATACACACACACGCACACACACGCAGTCACACACACACACAGGCGCGCGCGCGCGTGCGCACACATACACACCAGGCTTGCGCATGCATGTACACACACAAACACAGACATACACGCACACACACGTACACACGAACACACAAACGTGCATGCACACACAAACACGCACACACACACACACACACATGCGCGCACACACACAGGCACAAACAAGCACGCGTGCACACTCCCACGGGTGCACATACACACACACACGCACACACTTACACTCGTGCGCACACACACACTCTCTCTCTCTCTCACACACACACACACGCGTGCTCACAGACAAACACAAACACGCGCACACACACACACACACACTTACGCACGCGTGCGCGTACACACTCACACACACGTGCGCACACATACACACACACACACGCCCGCACGCCCAAACACATGCATGCACGCACTCATGCACACACACCCACGCACGTGCACACACACATACGCGGGTGCACACATACACATACATACACGCGTGCACACACACATACACACGCAGGCACGCACGCACGCACGTACACCCACACACACGCACGCACACACATGCACACTCACACGCCCATGCATATACACACACACACGCATACACACACGCACACATACAAGCGTGTGCGCACATACACACACACACGCAAGCACGCCTGCACACACGTACTCACACACACATGCACACACGCACGCGCGTGCACATACTTACACACGCACACACACACACCCACGCACATACATACACGTACACACACACGTGCGCACATGCGCATACACACTCACATACACACCCAAACACACACACACGTAAGTGCATGCACACACACGCTTGCGCACACACATGCATACACGCAAACACGCATACACACGCGCGCGCGCCTACTCACATACACGCGTGCACACACACACATACACAAACGCACGCACTCACACACACACACACACATGTGCGTGAACAAAAACGCGCGCGTGAACACAAACACGCACACACTCACACACGCACACACACAAAGACAAATACACACACACACATGCGCATACACGCACACACGCGTCCGCAGACACAAAAACGAGCATGCTCAAGCCCGCTTACACACACACACAAACACGTGCGCGCGCAAGCCCGCACGCACACTTACACACACGTGCGCGCGTGCACCCATCCATAAACACACGCACACACACACACACAAACACGTGCGCACACACGCCCTCACGCATAGACACTCACACACACACACGCACACACACACGCGTGCACACACACACTCTCTCTCTCTCACACAAACACACGCACATACACACACACATGCACACACACACACACACACACACACACACACACACACACGCGCGCGTTCACACATACACGCACACAAGTACACGCAAACACACAAACACGTGTGCGCATACTCTCTCTTTCTCACACACACACACACACACGTGCGCGCACACACTTACACACACACACACACGTGCTGCACACACATACACACACACATATACACACACACGCACACACATGCACGCACACACACACATATACACACACACACGCGTGCGCACACATACACACACACGCTTGCGCACGCATGTAAACACACAAACACAAACATACACGCACACACACGCGCACACGCACACACAAACACACGTGCACAAACAAACACGCACGCACACACACAAATACGCGTGCGCCCATACTCTCTCTATCACGCACACACACACACAGGCACAAACAAGCGCGCGTGCACACTCCCACGGGTGCACATACACACACACACACACGCACACACACACACACGCACACACTTACACCCGTGCGCACACACACTCTCTCTCTCTCTCACACAGACACACACAGACACACGTGCTCACAGACAAACACAAACACGCGCGCACACACACACACTTACGCACGCGTGCGCGTACACACTCACACACACGTGCGCACACATACACACACACACACCCGCACGCCCAAACACACGCATGCACGCACTCATGCACACACACCCACGCACGTGCACACACACAAACACACACACGTACGCGGGTGCACACATACACATACATACACGCGTGCGCGTGTAGTATACCAATTCGTTAACATACCTCCGAGCCATTTTTTATTAACATAATGACATCGAGCTCTTATTGCAGCCCGTCTTACTGAATAGGCAACTTTTCTTTTGGTACCAACAATTAAAAATTGTTTTCCTTTGCTTGCTGCATCAAAAGCCAAATCACAAGCTTCTGATAAAAAACGAGCAGTTTTAGTAAGATTTGTAATATGATTACACACGCAGGCACGCACACACGCACACACCTACACACACACACGAACGCACACACACGCACACTCACACGCCCGTGCATATACACACACACGCACACACACACACACACACATACAAGCGTGCGCACACTCACACACGCATGCACGCCTGCACGCACGTACACACACACACACGCACCCACATGCACACACGCACGCGCGTGCACATACTTACGCACGCACACACACACCCACGCACATACATACACGTACACACACACACACACACGTGTGCACACGCGCACACACACTCACATACACACCCAAACACACACACACACATGTAAGTGCATGCACACACACACACATACACACACACACGCACTCATGCACGCACACACACACACACGCACACACATGTGCGTGAACAAAAACACGCGCGTGAACACAGACACGCACACACTCAAACACGCACACACACACACAGATCAATACACACACACACATGCGCATACACGCACACATGCGTCCGCAGGCACAAAAACGAGCGCGCGCAAGCCCGCTTACACACACACAAACACGTGCGCGCGCAAGCCCGCACACACACACACAAACACACGTGCACGCGCGCACCCATCCACAAACACACGCACACACACACACACGTGCGCACACACAGGCACGCACGCTCGAACGCCCGCACGCCCTCACGCATAGACACTCACACACACTCTCTCTCTTTCACACACACACACACGCACACACACACACACACACGCGCGCGCGCGTTCACACATACACGCACACAAGTACACGCAAACACACAAACACGTGTGCGCACACTCTCCCTTTCTCACACACACACACACTAGTGCGCGCGCACACACTTACACACACACACACACGTGCTGCACACCCATACACGCACACATACACGCAAACACGCACACACATGCACGCACACACACATATACACACACACACACACACATGCGCACACATACACACACATGCTTGCGCATGCATGTACACACACAAACACAGACATACACGCACACACACGCACACACGCACACACAAACACGCGTGCACAAACAGACACACGCGCACACACATGCGCACACACAAATACTCGTGCGCCCACACTCTCTCTATCACGCACATACACACACATACACAGACACACACACGCGCGCGTGCACACGCCCATGGGTGCACATACACACATACACGCGCACACACTTACACCTGTGCGCACTCTCTCTCCCTCTCTCTCTCACACACACGCACACACTAACCTGCTCACACACAAACACAAACACGCGTGCGCACACACACACTTACACACGCATGCGCATGCACACACACACACACACATGTGCGCACACATACACACACATACACGCACACACGCCCGGACGCCCACACACACGCATGCACGCACTCATGCACACACACCCACGCGCGTGCACACACTCAAACACGCACGTACGCGCGTGCGCTCATACACATACATACACGCGTGCGCACACACATACACACGCAGGCACGCACGCACGCACACACGTACACACACACACGTACACACACACGCACACACACTCCCGTGCATATAGACACATACGCACAGACACACACACACACACACACACATACACGCGTGCGCACACACACACACACATGCAGGCACGCCTGCCTGCACGTACACATACACACACACATGCACACACGCACGCGCGTGTAGATACTTACACACGCGCACACACACCCATGCACATACACACACGTACACACACACACACGTGCGCACACATGCACACACACTCACATACATACACAAACACACACACACACACACACACACACACACACACTTAAGTGCACGCACACACACACTTGCGCATACACACACATGCATACACGCAAACACACACACACAAACGCGCCCGCGCACCTACACACATACACGCGTGCACATACACACATGCACGCACTCACGCACGCATGCACACACGCACACACATATGATTGCACAAAAACACGCGCGTGAACACACACACGCACACACACACACACACGTGCGCACACGCACACGCATACATACACACAAATACACACACACATGCGCATACACACACACACACACGCGTCCGTAGAGACAAAAACATGCGCGCGCAAGCCCGCATACACAACACACACACACACACACACGTGCGCGCGCAAGCCCGTTCGCACACACACAAACACGTGTGCACGCATAAACACGCAGGCAAACGCG
This sequence comes from Lathyrus sativus, assembly GCA_963859935.3. Lineage (NCBI taxonomy): Eukaryota > Viridiplantae > Streptophyta > Magnoliopsida > Fabales > Fabaceae > Lathyrus > Lathyrus sativus. The sequence continues at coordinate 786,799 of CAWUDS030001768.1, read as the reverse complement.
TGCGCGCGTGCACCCTTCTACAAACACACTCACACACATACACGCACACGCCCGCACGCTCGGACGCCCTCACGCCCTCACGCATACACACTCAAACACACGCGCGTGCACAAACACATACACACACATGCACACACACACGCACACACACATGCGCGTGCACACACTCTCTCTCTCACACACACACGCGTAAGCACGCATGCACACACTCACGCGCACAAACACACACACACACAAACACGGGCGAGAGTACCCGCGCTCGCACACGCACACACACATACACAAACACAGACACATGCGCCACTGCATGCGCTCACGCCCACACACACACACATGCGTGCGCACACACACACACACACACACGCACGTACACATGTGCGCACACACCCTCCCACACATACACAAACACACACACGTGCGTGTGCGTGCGTGCACACACACACTCTTGCGCATAAACACACACACATGCACGCACGCAAGCAGGCACAGACACATACACATACACGCGCGCGCACACAGACACACACAAACACACGTGCACACACACACATATGTGCACGCACGCAAGCACTCACACACATACATGCACGCAAGCACACAGACACACACACACACACACACACACACAAAAATGCGCGCGCGCAAACTTATACATGCGTCCGCACACACACATGCACACATGCAAGCACGCATAAACACACATGCGCGCACGCGCACACACGCAAACACACACACACACACGCATGCACGAACGCACACACACACGCGCGTTCTCACATACACGCACACATGTACACACAAACACACAAACACGTGTGTGCACACTCTCTCTTTCTCAGACACATATACTAGTGCGCGCATACACACTTACACACACACACACACATGTCGCACACACATAGACACACACACACACACAAACATACACACACGCGCGCGTGTGCGCACAGACACACACACACACACGCTTGCGCATGCATGTACACACATAAACACAGACATACACGCACACACACGCACACACGCACACACAAACGGGCTTGCACACACAAACACGCACACACACACACACATATGCACACACACAGACACGCGTGCGCACACTCTCTCTCTATCACGCACATACACATACACACACACACACACAGACAGGCACACACACGCGCGCGTGCACACGCCCACGGGTGCACATACACACACACACACGCATACACACACACACACACTTACACCCGTGCGCTCACACTCTCTCTCTCACATACACACACGTGTTCACACACAAACACAAAAATGCGCGCACGCACACAAACTTACACACGCGTGCGCGTACACACACACGTGCGCACACATACACACATACGCACACATGCCCGCACACTTACACACACGCATGCACGCACTCATGCACACAAACACACGTACTCATGCACACACACTTACACACACACACACGTGCTGCACACGAATACACACACACATATACACAAACACGCGCGCGTGTGCGCACATACACACACACACTTGCGCATGCATGTACACACACAAACACAGACATACACGCACACACGCACATACAAACACGCGTGCGCAAACAAACATGCACACACACACACACATGCGCACACACAAATACGCGTGTGCCCACTCTCTCTCTATCACGCACACACACACACACACATACACAGGCACACACACGCGCGCGTGCGCATGCCCACGGGTGCACATACACACACACACACACACGTACACACTTACACCCGTGCGCACACACACTCTTTCTCTCTCTCACACACACACACACACTAACATGCTCACACACAAACACAAACACGCGCGCACACACACACTTACACACGCGTGCGTATACACACACACATGTGCGCACACATACACACACATACACGCACACACGCCCGGACGCCCACAGACACACGCATGCACGCACTCATGCACACACACCCACGCGCGTGCACACACTCAAACACACACACGTACGCGCGTGCGCTCATACACATACATACACGCGTGCGCACACACATAGACACGCATGCACGCACGCACGCACACACGTACGCACAACACACACGTACACACAAACGCACACACACTCCCTTGCATATAGACACACACGCACACACACACACACGCACACGCACATATATACGCGTGCGCGCACACACACACATGCAGGCACGCCTGCATGCACGTACACATACACACGCACATGCACCCACGCACGCGCGTGCAGATACTTACACACACGCACACACACCCATGCACATACACACACGTACACACACACACACACGTGCGCACACATGCACACACACTCACATACACACACAAACACACACACACACACACACACACACACACACACACTTAAGTGCATGCACACACACGCTTGCACATACACACACATGCATACACGCAAACACACACACACACACGCCTACACACATACACGCGTGCACATACACACATGCACGCACTCACACATGCATGCACACACGCACACACATATGCTTGCACAAAAACACCCGCGTGAACACACTCACGCACACACACCCACACACACGTGCGCACACGCACACGCACACATACGCACAAATACACACACATGCGCATACACGCACACACGCGTCCGCAGACACAGAAACATGCGCGCACAATCCCGCATACACAACACACACACACACACACACACACACACACGTGCGCGCGCAAGGCGGTTTGCACACACACAAACACGTGCGCGCGCATAAACAAGCAGACAAACGCGTGCGCGCGTGCACCCTTCCACAAACACACGCACACACACGCACACACGCTCGGACGCCCGCACGCCCTCACGCATACACACTCACACACACGCGCGTGCACAAACACATACACACACATGCACACACACACACGCACACACACATGCGCGTGCACACACTCTCTCTCTCTCACACACACGCGTAAGCACGCATGCACACACTCACGCGCACAAACACACACAAACACGCGTGAGAGTACCCGCGCACACACACGCACACACACATACACAAACACAGACACATGCGCCACTGCATGCGCTCACGCCCACACACACACACACATGTGTGCGCACACGCACGTACACATGCACGCGCACACACACTCATGTGCGCACACACACTCCCACACACACACAAACACACACACGTGCGTGTGCGTGCGCGCACACACACACAAACTCTTGCGCATAAACACACGCACATGCACGCACACAAGCAGGCACGCACACATACACATACACGCGCGCGCACACACAACCACACACACACAAACACACGTGCACACACACACATACATGCACGCACGCAAGCACTCACACACATATATGCACGCAAGCACACACACACACAAAAATGCGCGCGCACAAGCTTATACATGCGTCCGCGCACACACATGCACACATGCAAGCACGCATAAACACACACGCGCGCACGCGCACACACGCACACACACACACACGCATGCACGAACGCACACACACACGCGCGCGTTCTCACAGACACGCACGCATGTACACACAAACACACAAACACGTGTGTGCACACTCTCTCTTTCTCAGACACATATACTAGTGCGCGCATACACACTTACACACACACGTGCCGCACACACACACACACACATACACACACACACACAAATATACACACACGCGCGCGCGTGCGCACAGACACACACACACACGCTTGCGCATGCATGTACACACATAAACACAGACATACACGCACACACACGCACACACAAACGGGCGTGCATACACAAACACGTACACACACACACATATGCGCACACACAGACACGCGTGCGCCCACTCTCTCTCTATCACGCACATACACACACACACACACACAGGCACACACACGCGCGCGTGCACACGCCCACGGGTGCACATACACACACTCGCATACACACACACACACACACACACACTTACACCCGTGCGCTCACACACTCTCTCTCTCACATACACACACGTGCTCACACAATAACACAAAAATGCGCGCACGCACACAAACTTACACACGCGTGCGCGTACACACACACACGTGCGTACACATACACACATACACACACATGCCCGCACACTCACACACACGCATGCACGCACTCATGCACACACACACACGCACTCATGCACACACACTTACACACACACACACACGTGTTGCACACACATACACACACACACGCACACACACGCACATACACACACGCGCGTGTGCGCACACATACACACACACGCTTGCGCATGCATGT
>CAWUDS030001768.1:772500-780000 GCA_963859935.3 Lathyrus sativus | reverse complement strand
ACACACACACACATACACACGCGGACACGCACGCACGCGCACACTCATACACGCACCTGCGCAGACATACCCACACACACGCGTGCGACACACACAGACACACACAAAAACACACGCGCGCACACACACACGCACACATATACACACACACAACCACACGTGCGCGCACGCACCCACGCACACACACACACGCACGTACACATGTACTATCGCACGTCGCTCGCACAAACATACACATACACATCCACGTGCACACACACACACACACGCATACACACACATGCGCGCACATACACAGACGCGTGCGCGCACACACAAGTGCGCACACGCGCGCGCACACACACACACACACGTGCGAAGACGCTCGCACATACACACACACGGCACACCCACACGGCACACCCACACGCACTCGCGTGCGCGCTCGCTCACAAACACACATGTGCGCACACACACACACACACCTGCGCAGACACAGACACAGACACACGCATGTGCGGGCACACACAGACACAGACACAAATACACGCGCGTGCGCTCACACACAGACACACACACAAACACACGCGCGCGCACACACATACACACATCTAAACATGAGGGCGCGTGTGCTTGCGCTTGCATACACACAAACACACACTCGCACACACACACACACACATGCACTAACGCACGCCGCTCGCCCACATACCCACATACGCGAGCACACACACACACACACACCTGCACACACAAACGCATAAACACAAACGCATGTGCACACATACACATACGTGTGCACACGCGTGCACAGACACCCACGTGCGCACACACAAACACACACACACACACGCACGCACACATACGCACACACGCACACACGCACACATGCACTCGCGTGCAAACAAACACGCGCGTGCACGCACGGACACACACACGCACACACACGCGTGCACACACACACTCTCTCTCACACACACACAAACACACACACACACATGTGCGCACGCACACACATGCACACACACACACACGTGCGCACACACACACAAACACACACACACACGAACACGTGCGTGTGCACACACACACACACACACAAACATGCGCGCGTGCACAAACACAAACAAACGCGCGCGCACCCATATACACACACGCGTGCGCACACTCTCTCTCACAAAAACACACACGCGCCCAAACACACACACACACACACAAAGACACACGCACACGCACACACATGCACACACATGCACACACACGCACACACACGTGCGCACACACACTCTCTCTCTCTCTAACAGACACACAGACACACATGCACGCGCACACCCACACACACGTGCGCGCACAAATAAGCATACACACACACACACACACAAGCGTGCGTGCACGCGCGCTCAGGCACACAAACGCGCGCGCACACTTATACACACACGAGTGCGCACACTCTCTCTCTCACACAGACACACGCGCGCAAACACATACGCACATACGCACACGCGCGCGCGTGCGCATAAAGACACACAAACACGCATACACGCACGCCCTCATGCATACACACACGCATGCACGCACAGACACACGCGCGTGCACACACAAACACACACAGACTCACACACACACAAATAAACGTACATACACACGCACACATACACACACGCACGCACACACGCACACGCACCCACACATGCACACACACACACACACGCACACACACACACACACACAAACACACACACCAGCGCGTGCACACACACACAAGCACACACGCACACACACACACACGCGTGCACACAGACAGACACACACACACACACACACGTACGTACACGCGCACACACACACACACTCACATACACACACAAACACACACACACGCATACGTGCACGCACACACACGATTGCGCGCACACACATGCACACACGCGCGCGCTAACACATATACACTCGTGCACACACACACGTGCACGCACACGTAAACACATGCACGCACGCAAGCATACACACACACGCACACACGGATACACGCGTCCACACACACACGTGCCCGCACTCTCTCTCACACACATACACGCACGTGTGCACCCACGCATACACACACGCACACGCACACGCACGCACACACGCGCGCGTGCAAGTACACACGCGCGCACGCACAGACACACGCGCGCGTGCACACACTATCTCTCACACACACACGCACGCACACACACACGTATGCACACACACACACACACACGCATGTGCGCACACACACATACACATACACGCGCGCACACACACATACACACGTGCACACACACAGACACACACACACACTCGCGCGTGCACACTCACACGCACACACACACACACACACACACGCACACACACACGCACACACACACGTGTGCGTACTCTCTCTCTCTCTCTCTCTCTCTCACACACACACACACACATAAACACACGCACAAACAAATACACGCCCGCACACACTAACAAACATGCGTGCGCGCACACACACATAAACACACACGTGCGTACACGCACACACCCACACACTCATGCGTGCAGGTACACACACATACAAACACACACACACACACACACGCACGCACGCGGACGCATGCCCACACACCCACACACAAACGCGCATGCGCACACACACAGACACACACACAAACACGCGCGCGCACACACACACGCGCGCATGCGCACACACTCGCTCTCACTCTCTCTCTCTCTCTCACACACACACACACACACACACGCACACACGCGCATGCGGGTGCACACACGCACACACACATGCTAGCGTACACACACATGTTTGCGCACACACACTCACATGCATGCACACAAGCACGCACACACACATACACATACACGCGTGCGCATACACACACGCGTGCACACACACACAGACACACACACACAAACGTGCACGCAAACACACACACACACACATGCACACACACGCACGCGCGCTCACGCGTACACGCGTCCGCTCACACACACATGCATGCATGCAAGCACACACACACACACGCGCGCGCGTACACACCCACCCACACACACACACACACTCGCGTACGCGTGCACACACACACATTCACACACATACACACGTGCGCGCACACATACACACATACACGCATGCAAGCACAAACACACACACGGGCGCACACACTCGTATACACGCGTCCGAACACACACACACATGCACGCACGCAGACACACACGCGCGTTCACACATACACGCACACATGTACACGCAAACACACAAACTCGCGTGCACACACTCTCCCTTTCTCTCTCACACACACACACACGTGCGCACAACACTTACACACACATGTTCGCACGCATACACACACACACACACACACACACACACAGGCACACACACATGCGCGTGCACACGTACACACACGCACACACCCACATGCACGCACACACACTTACACACTTACACCCGTGCGCGCACACACACACACACACACACACACACACATGCTCACACAAAAACACAAACACACGCGCGCATACACACGCATGCACACGTCCGCACACACACACACACACACACACACACACACACTCGTGCACACACCCACACACCCACACACACACACACGTGCAAACACATACACACACACGTACACACGCCCACACTCAGTCATTCACACACACACATACACACGCACGTGCACACACACAAACACACACACAAACACGCGCACACACACGTGCTTACACACAAACACAAACACACGCGCACATACACATACGCACACACGCACACACGCACTCGCGTGCATACAAACACGCGCGTGCACGCCCGGACACACACACGCACACACACACGCGTGCGTGCGCACACATACACACACACGCTTGCGCATGCATGTACACACACAAACACAGACATACACGCACACACACGCACAGACGCACACACAAACACGCGTGCACAAACAAACACGCACACACAAACACATAAGCACACACAAATACGCGTGCGCCCACACTCTCTCTATCACGCACACACACATACACAGGCACACACACGCGCGCGTGCGCACGCCCACGGGTTCAGATACACACACACACACACACGCACGCACACACTTACACCCGTGCGCACACACTCTCTCTCTCACACACACACTAACATGCTCACACACAAACACAAACACGCGCGCACACACACACTTACACACGCGTGCGTATACACACACACACACACACATGTGCGCACACATACACACACATACACGCACACACGCCCGGACGCCCACACACACGCATGCACGCACTCATGCACACACACCCACGCGCGTGCACACACTCAAACACACACACGTACGCGCATGCGTACATACACATAAATACACGCGTGCACACACACATACACACGCAGGCACACACACGCACACACGCACACATACACACGCACACGCACGTACACACACGCGCACACACACGCCCGTGCATACAGACACACACGCACACACACACACACACGTGCGCACACACACACACACACATGCGGGCACACCTGCATGCACGTACACATACACACACACACGCTCATGCACACACGCACGTGCATGCACATACTTACACACGCGCACACACACCCATGCACATACACACACATACACACACACATGCGCACACATGGACACACACTCACATACACACACAAACACACACACACACACGTAAGTGCATGCACACACACGCTTGTGCATACACACACATGCATACACGCAAACACGCACACACACACACACACGCGCGCGCTTACACACATATATGCATGCACATACACACATGCACGCACTCACGCACGCACGCACACACGCACACACATATGCATGCACAAAAACACGCGCGTGAACACACATGCACACACACACACACACGTGTGCACACACACGCACACACACACACACACGCACAAATACACACACACATTGCGCTTGCATACACACAAACGCGCACTCGCACACACACACACACATGCACTAACGCACGCCGCTCGCACACATACCCACATACGCACACACACAGTCACCTGCACACACAAACGCATAAACGCAAACGCACGCGCGCACATACACATATGTGCGCACACGCATGCACAGACACCCACGTGCGCACACACAAACACACACGCACGCACACATACGCACACACGCACACACGCACTCGCGTGCATACAAACACGCGCGTGCACGCCCGGGCACACACACGCACACACACGCGTGCACACACACTCTCTCTCTCTCTCACACACACACACGTGCGCATGCACACACATGCACACACACACACACGTACGCACACACACACACACAAACACACACACACGAAGACGTGCGTGCGTGCACACACACACAAGCGTGCACGCGTGCACAAACACACACAAAGGCGCGCGCACGCTCTCTCTCACAAAAACACACGCGCGCCCAAACACACACACACACACACCGACACACGCACTCACACACACGCACACATATGCACAAACACGCACACACACACATGCGCACACTCTCTCTCACACACACACACATGCACGCACACACATACACACACGTGCACGCACAAATAAAACACACACACACACAAGCGTGCGTGCACGCGCACTCACGCACACAAACGCGCGCGCACACATATACACACACGAGTGCGCACACTCTCTCTCACACAGACACGCGCGCGCACACATATACACACACGAGTGCGCACACTCTCTCTCACACAGACACGCGCGCAAACACATACGCACATACACACACGCGCGCGCGTGCGCATACAAACACACAAACACGCATGCACGCACGCCCTGATGCATACACACACGCATGCACGTAAAGACACACGCGCGTGCACACACAAACACACACAGACTCACACACACACACACACACAAAAACGTACATACACACGCACACATACACACACACACGCACACACGGACGCACGCACCCACACATGCACACACACACCCAGACACACAAACGCACACACCAGCGTGTGCACACACACACAAGCACACACGCGCACACACACACACACACGCGTGCACACAGACACACACACACACGTACGTACATGCGCACACACACTCACATACACACACAAACACACACACACACATGCATAAGTGCACGCACACACACGCTTGCGTACACACACACATGAACACACGCGCGCGCTAACACATATACACGCGTGCACACACACACGTGCACGCACACGTAAACACATGCAGGCACGCAAACACACACACACACACACGCATACACGCTTCCACACACACACACATGCACGCACGCAAGCACACACGCACACGCGCGCGCTTGCTAACTCACACAAACACACAAACGCGTGCGCTTGACACACACACACGTGCGCGCGAACACACACACACACATACACACGCGGACACGCACGCACGCGCACACTCATACACGCACCTGCGCAGACATACCCACACACACGCGTGCGACACACACAGACACACACAAAAACACACGCGCGTACACACACACACACACACGCACACATATACACACACACAACCACACGTGCGCGCGCGCACCCACACACACACACACGCGCACGTACGCATGTACTATCGCACGTCGCTCGCACAAACATACACATCCACGTGCACAAACACACACACGCGCATACACACACATGCGCGCACATACACAAACGCGTGCGCGCACACACAAGTGCGCACACGCGCGCACATACTCACACACACACACGTGCGCATACGCTCGCACATACACACACACGCACGCACACACGGCACACCCACACGCACTCGCGTGCGCGCTCGCTCACAAACACACATGTGCACACACACACACACACCTGTGCAGACACAGACACAGACACACGCGTGTGCGCGCACACACAGACACAGACACAAATACACGCGCGTGCGCGCACACACAGACACACACACAAACACACGCGCGCGCACACACATACACACATCTAAACATGAGGGCGCGCGTGCTTGCGCTTGCATACACACAAATGCGCACTCGCACACACACACACATGCACTAACGCACGCCGCTCGCACACATACCCACATACGCGAGCACACACACACACACACCTGCACACACAAACGCATAAACACAAACGCATGTGCGCACATACACATACGTGTGCACACGCGTGCACAGACACCCACGTGCGCACACACAAACACACACACAAGCACGCACACATACGCACACACGCACACACGCACACATACGCACACACGCACACACGCACACATGCACTCGCGTGCACACAAACACGCGCGTGCACGCACGGACACACACACATGCACACACACGCGTGCACACACACTCTCTCTCACACACACACACACATGTGCGCACGCACACACATGCACACACACACACACAAACACACACACACACACACGAACACGTGCGTGTATGCACACACAGACACACAAGCGTGCGCGCGTGCACAAACACAAACAAACGC
>CAWUDS030001768.1:765000-767500 GCA_963859935.3 Lathyrus sativus | reverse complement strand
CACACACATACAAACACACACACACACATGCACGCACGCGGACGCATGCGCACACACGCACACACAAACGCGCATGCGCACACACACACAAACACGCGCGCGCACACACACACGCGCGCATGCGCACACCCTCGCTCTCACTCTCTCTCTCTCTCACACACACACACACGCACACGCATGCACACACGCGCATGCAGGTGCACACACGCACACACACATGCTAGCGTACACACACATGCTTGCGCACACACACTCACATGCATGCACGCAAGCACGCACACACACATACACATACACGCGTGCGCATACACACACGCGTGCACACACACACACAGACACACACACACACAACGTGCACGCACACACACACACACACACATGCACACACACGCACGCGCGTTCACGCATACACGCGTCCGCTCACACACATGCATGCATGCAAGCACACACACACACGCGCGCGCACACCCACCCACACACACACACACTCGCGTGCGTGCACACACACATTCACACACATACACACGTGCGCGCGCACACATACAGACATACACGCATGCAAGCACAAACACACACACGCGCGCACACACACGTATACACGCGTCCGAACACACACACACACACATGCACGCACGCAGACACACACGCGCGTTCGCACATACACGCACACATGTACACGCAAACACACAAACTCGCGTGCACACACTCTCCCTTTCTCTCTCTCACACACACACGTGCGCACAACACTTACACACACATGTTCGCACGCACACACACACACAGGCACACACACATGTGCGTGCACACATACACACACACACACATGCACGCACACACACTTACACACTTACACCCGTGCGCGCACACACACACACTCTCTCTCTCTCTCACACACACACACAGACACACGTGCTCACACAAAAACACAAACACACGCGCGCATACACACGTCCGCACACACACACACACACACTCGTGCACACACCCACACACCCACACACACACGTGCAAACACATACACACACACGTACACACGCCCACACTCAGTCATTCACACACACACATACACACGCACGTGCACACACACAAACACATACATAAACACGCGCACACACACATGCTTACACACAAACACAAACACACGCGCACATACACACGCACGCACACGTCCGCACACACACACACACACACTCGTGCACACACACACACCCCCCCATACACACACGTGCGAACACATACACACACACACACACGCACACATGCCCGCACTCAGTCACTCACACACACACACACACGCACGTGCACACACACAAACACACACACACACACACGCGCGTGCGCACTCACACACATATATACACGCGTGCTCACGCGCACACACATACGCACACACGCACACACACACACACGTGCACATACGCACACAGGCACACACACACACACACATACATGCGTGCACACACATACACACACACGCAGGCACGCACACACGTACACATACACACACACGCACGCATACACAAGCACGCAAACACACAGACACACACGCGTACGCACACACAGGCACGCGCGTGCGCTCACTCACACACACACACACACGCGCGCGCGCGCGTGCACACCCGCACACACGCACACACACACGCACACACACACGCACGTGCACACACACACTCTCTCTCTCTCTCTCTCACACACACACACACATATGCTCGCGCACACGCACTAACACACACGCGTGCACACATGCACACACATAAACACACACCTGCGCACACGCACACACCCACACATAAACGCATGCGCGTACTTACACACCCATACGTGCACACACACGCACGCACACATACACACGCGCGCACACGCACACCTATGCGCATGCACGCATGCACGTACACACACACACGCATACACACACACACACGCACACAAGCACTCGCGTGCAGACACACACACACATGCACACACAAGCGCGCGCACACGCACACACACACGTGCGTGCACACACTAACACACGCACATACAAACACGCGCGCGCGTGCGCATACAAACACACAAACACGCATGCACGCACGCCCTCATGCATACACACACGCATGCACGCACAGACACACGCGCGTGCATACACAAACACACACAGACTCACACACACACACACACACACACATAAACGTACATACACACGCACACATACACACACGCACGCACCCATCCACACATGCACACACACACACACACACACACACACACACACACACACACACACACACACCCAGACACACAAACGCACACACCAGCGCGTGCACACACACACAAGCACACACGCACACATACACGCGTGCACACAGACACACACACACGCACGTACACGCGCACACACACTCACATACACACACAAACACACACACACACACACGCATACGTGCCCGCACACACACGCTTGCGCACGCACACATGCACACACGCGCGTGCTAAAACATATACACGCGTGCACACATACATG
>CAWUDS030001768.1:755000-757500 GCA_963859935.3 Lathyrus sativus | reverse complement strand
CGCACACACTCACACACACAAAAACGCACGTGCAAGCAAGCATGCACACACATGCAGACACACACACACACACGCACTCGCGTGCACACAAACGCGCGCGTGCAAACACGCACACACACATACACACATACACACAAACACACATACACAAACACACACACCCACACGTGTGGGCACACACACACACACAACACACATGCACTCTCACACACACACACATACACACACACAAACACGAAAACACGCACGCGAGTGTGCGCAAACACACTCACGCGTGCACGTACACACACATACAGACACACACACACACACACGAACGCACGCACGTGCCCGCTTGCACGCGCACGCACAGACGTATACACACACACTGACACACACACACACGCACACACAAACGCGCATGCACACCGACACACACAAACGCGCATGCACACCGACACACACACACATGCGCGTGCGCACACTCTCTCTCACGCACATACACACACGCGTGCACCCACGCATACACACACGTACACGCACACACGAACACACCCGCGCGTGCAAGTACACACACACGCACACACACACACGCGTGTACACACACTCTCACACACACACAGGCACACACACACGCATGCATACACACACACACACACGCATATGCGCACACACACATACACAGACACGCGCGCACACACACATATAAACACGTGCACACACACAGACACACACGCGCGCACGCGTGCACACTCAC
This sequence comes from Lathyrus sativus, assembly GCA_963859935.3. NCBI lineage: Eukaryota > Viridiplantae > Streptophyta > Magnoliopsida > Fabales > Fabaceae > Lathyrus > Lathyrus sativus. The sequence continues at coordinate 756,764 of CAWUDS030001768.1, read as the reverse complement.
ACCCACACACACACACACACGCGAACGCACAAACACACACACACACACGTGCGCGCACTCTCTCTCTCTCTCTCTCTCTCAAACACAGACACACAAACACACAGACACACACAAACACGCGCACAAACAAATACGCGCCCGCACGCACTAACACACACGCGTGCGTGCACACACACACACACACACGCACACACACGTGCGCACACGCACACACCCACACATACACGCATGCACAAACACACACACCCACACGTGCACACACACACACACACACATACACACGCGCACACACACACGCATGCGCACGCACGTACACACACGCACAGACACACACACACACGCACACAAGCACTCGCGTGCGCACAATCAGGTGCATGCACACACACACACACGTACACACACACACATTCACACGTACGCGCACACACACACACGCGCGTGCGCACACAAATACACACGCGCATGCACGCACAAACACACACACACACACAAACGTAGACACACACACACACACGCACGCACGCACGCACACTCACACACACACATACACACGCACACACAAAAACGCACACACCAGCGCGTGCACACGCACACCAACACACACACACACACACCTGTGCACAAACACACACACACACACACACACACGTATGCACGCGCGCGTGCATACTCACATACACACACAAACACACACACACACATCTGTACGTGCATGCACACACACGTTTGTGCATACACACACATGCACACACGCGCGCGCTAACGCATTTACACGCGTGTACACGTAAACACATGCACGCACGCAAGCACACACACACACACGCACACACGCACACACGCATACACGCGTCCACACACATACATGCACGCACGCAAGCATACACGCACACGTGCGCTTGCTAACTCACACACACACAAACGCGTGCGCTTGACACACACACACACACATGTGCACATGCACACAAACACACACATACTCACACGAGCGCGTGCGCACCCACACACGCGCGCGTGCACACACACACACACACACACACAAACAAGCATGCATGCATGCACGCCCTCACGCATACCCACACACACGCGCACGCACAAACGCATGCACGCACGCAAGCACACACACACGCATCCAAACACACACACACATGCACTCGCATGCACACAAACACGCGCGTGCACACACGAACACGCAGATTCACACACACATACAAACACACACACACAACACACATGCGCTCACACACACATACACACACACACACAAAAACACGAAAACACGCACACGGGTGTGCACAAACACACTCACGCGTGCACGTACACACACATACAGACACACACACACGCACGCACGCACGCGCCCTCATGCACGCGCACGCACACGCGCAGATGTATACACACACACACGGACACACACACACACAAACGCGCATGCACACCGAGACACACACGCGCGCATGCGCACACTCTCTCTCACGCACATACACACACGCGTGCACCCATGCATACACACACGCGCGTACGCACACACCCGCGCGTGCAAGTACAAACACGCGCGCGCACCCACACACGCGCGCGTGCACACACACTCTCTCACACACACACACGCACACACACACGCGCATGCACACACACACACACGCATGTGCGTACACACACATACACATACACGCGCACACACATACACATACACACGTGCACACACAGAGACACACACACGCGCGCACGCGTGCACACGCACACGCACACACACACACACACACGTGC
>CAWUDS030001768.1:742500-745000 GCA_963859935.3 Lathyrus sativus | reverse complement strand
CGCACGCACGCACGCACGCACACACGCACACATACACACGCACACACCAGCGCATGCACACACACACAAGCACACACGCACACACACACACCTATGCACAAACACACACACACACGTTTGTACATGCGCATACACACTCACATACACACACAAACACACACACACACACACAGGTGTACGTGCATGCATACACACGCTTGCGCACACACACGTGCACACACGCGTGCGCTAACACATATACACGCGTGTACACACACACATGCACGCACGCAAGCACACACACACACACACACACACACACACATGCATACACGCGTCCGCACACACACATGCATGCATGCAAGCACACACACACACACACAGACGCGTGCGCTTGACACACACACACACACACACACGTGCGCACGCACACAAACACACGCACAATCAGACCCGCGCGTGCGCACCCGCACACACACACACAAACACACACGCATGCATGCACGCCCTCATGCATACACATACACATACGCGCATGCACAGACACAGGCGTGCACACACACACACATACACACAAACGCGCGTGCACACAATCTCTCTCTCTCTCACACACACATACACAAACGCACACACGCACACACACAAAAACGCACGTGCAAGCAAGCATGCACACACATGCAGACACACACACAAACACGCACTCGCGTGCACACAAACGCGCGCGTGCAAACACGCACGCACACATACACACATACACACAAACACACATACACAGACACACACACCCACACGTGTGGGCACACACACACACAACACACATGCACTCTCACACACACACACATACACACACACACACACACAAACACGAAAACACGCACGCGAGTGTGCGCAAACACACTCATGCGTGCACGTACACACACATACAGACACACACACACACACGAACGCACGCACGTGCCCGCTTGCACGCGCACGCACAGACGTATACACATACACACGGACACACACACACGCACACACAAACGCGCATGCACACCGACACACACAAACGCGCATGCACACTGACACACACACACGCGCGCGTGCGCACACTCTCTCTCACGCACATACACACACGCGTGCACCCACGCATACACACACGTACATGCACACACAAGAACACACCCGCGCGTGCAAGTACACACACACGCACACACACACACACGCGCGTGCACACACACTCTCTCTCTCACACACACACACACACACACACACACGCATGCATACACACACACACACGCATATGCGCATACACACATACACAGACACGCGCGCACACACACATATACACACGTGCACACACACAGACACACACATGCGCACGCGTGCACACTCACACCCACACACACACACACGCGAACGCCCAAACACACACACACACACACGTGCGCGCACTCTCTCTCTCTCTCTCACACACACACACAAACACACAGACACACACAAACACGCGCACAAACAAATACGCGCCCGCACGCACTAACACACACGCGTGCGCGCGTACACACACACACACACGCACACACACGTGCGCACACGCACACACCCACACATACACGCATGCACAAACACACACACCCACACGTGCACACACACACACACATACACACACGCACACACACACGCATGCGCACGCACGTACACACACACGCACAGACACACACACACACGCACACAAGCACTCGCGTGCGCACAATCAGGTGCATGCATACACACACACGCACACACACACACACATTCACACGTACGCGCACACACACGCGCGCGCGTGTGCACACAAATACATAAACACGCATGCACGCACGCACGCACAGACACACACGCATGCACGCACAAACACACACACACACACACAAACAAATGTAGACACACACACACACACACACGCACGCACGCACGCACACTCACACGCACACATACACACGCACACACAAAAACGCACACACCAGCGCGTCCACACGCACACCAACACACACGCACACACACACCTGTGCACAAACACACACACACACACACACACACACGTATGCACGCGCGCGTGCACACTCACATACACACACAAACACACACACACACATGTGTACGTGCATGCACACACACGTTTGTGCATACACACACATGCACACACGTGCGCGCTAACACATTTACACGCGTGTACACGTAAACACATGCACGCACGCAAGCACACACACACACACGCGCGTCCACACACATACATGCACGCATGCAAGCACACACGCACACGCGCGCTTGCTAACTCACACACACACAAACGCGTGCGCTTGACACACACACACACATGTGTGCATGCACACAAACACACACATACACACACGAGCGCGTGCGCACCCACACACGCGCGCGTGCACACACACACACACACACAAACAAGCACGCATGCATGCACGCCCTCACGCATACCCACACACACGCGCACGCACAAACGCATGCACGCACGCAAGCACACACACACGCATCCAAACAC
>CAWUDS030001768.1:737500-740000 GCA_963859935.3 Lathyrus sativus | reverse complement strand
CACAAACACGCGCACAAACAAATACGCGCCCGCACGCACTAACACACACGCGTGCGCACACACACACACACACACAAACACACACGTGCGCACACGCACACACCCACACATACACGCATGCACGGACACACACACCCATACGTGTACACACACACACACGCGCGCGCGCGCACACACGCGCACACGCGCACGCGTGCGCACGCACGTACACACACACGCGCAGACACACACACACACACGCGTGCACACACACACACACACGTACACACACACACACACACATTCACACGTACGCACACACACACACGCGTGCGCACACAAATACACACACACGTGCATGCACGCACAAACACACACACACACACTCACACACACACACAAACGTAGACACACACGCACACACAACGCACACACGCACGCACACACACATACACACGCACATACAAAAACGCACACACCAGCGCGTGCACACGCACACAAGCACACACGCACACACACACCTGTGCACAAACACACACACACATACAAACACACACACGCACACACACATACACACACGTGCACACACACAGAAACACACACGCGCACGCGTGCACGCTCACACCCACACACATACACACACACGCACGCACAAACACACACACACACACACACGTGCACGCACTCTCTCTCTCTCTCTCTCACACACACACAAACACGCGCACAAATAAATACGCGCCTGCACGCACTAACACACACGCGTGCGCGCACACACACACACACACAAACACACATGTGCGCACACGCACACACCCACACATACACGCATGCACGGACACACACACCCACACGTGCACACACACACACACATACACACACGTTTACACGTGCGCACGCACGTACACACACACGCGCAGACACACACACACACGCACACAAGCACTCGCGTGCGCACAATCAGGTGCATGCACACACACACACGTACACACACACACACATTCACACGTACGCGCACACACACACACGCGTGCGCACACAAATACATAAACACGCACGCACGCACGTACGCACAGACACACACGCATGCACGCACAAACACACACACACACATACACTCACACACACATACAAACGTAGACACACACGCACACACAACACACACACGCACACACATCACAAGCACACACGCACACACACACACACACCTGTGCACAAACACACACACACACACGTATGCACGCGCGCACACACTCACATACACACACAAACACACACACACATGTGTACGTGCATGCACACACACGTTTGCGCACACACACACATGCACACACGCGCACGCTAACACATATACACGCGTGTACACACACACATGCACGCACGCAAGCACACACACACACACACACACGCACACATGCATACACGCGTCCGCACACACATATGCATGCATGCAAGCACACACACACACACACAAACGCGTGCGCTTGACACACACACACACACACACACACGTGCACGCACACACAAACGCACGCACAAACACACCCGCGTGTGCGCACCCGCACACACACACACACAAACACGCACGCATGCATGCACGCCCTCATGCATACACACACACACGCATGCACAGACACAGGCGTGCACACACACACACACACACACACACACATACACGCACATACACACAAACGCACGTGCACACAATCTCTCTCTCACACACACACACAAACACACTCACGCGTGCACGTACACACACATACAGACACACACACACACACACACACACACACACACACACACACACACACGCACGCACGCACGCACGCACGCACGCACGCACTGGCACACACACACACAATCGTGTGTGCACACACACATACACGCAAACACAACCACACACGCGCGCGTGCGCACACTCTCTCTCACACAAATACACACACACACGCACACACACACAAACGCACACACCCGCGCATGCAAACACACACACACACACACACACACACACACACACACACACACACACACGTGCACGCACTCTCTATCTCACACACACACACACACACGCATGTACACACACTCCCATACACACACAAACAAACACACGCGCGTGCGCGTAAACACACGGACATGCACGCACGCCAGCATACACACACACATACACATACACGCGCGTGCACACACTCATACGCACGTGCACACACACACACACACACACACGTGCACGCACGCAAGCACTCACACACACACACACACATGCACGCACGCAAGCACAAACACACACACACACACACACACGCGCGCGCGCGCTGACCCGCATACTCGCGTCCGCTCACACACACATGCATGCACGCAAACACGCGCGCGCGCACGCACACCCACGTGTGCACAACACTTACACACACATGTGCGCGCATACACACACACATGTATCGTAAACACATACACACACACACGCACACAAACACAAACGCGCGCGTGCGCTCACATACAAATACACGCGTGCGCACGCATGCACGCA
>CAWUDS030001768.1:725000-732500 GCA_963859935.3 Lathyrus sativus | reverse complement strand
ACTCAAACACACAAACATGCATGCACGCACGCCCTCACGCATACACACACGCATGCACGCAAAGATACACGTGCGTGCACACATAAACACACACACACATACACACACACACACACACACACACACACACTCACACACACACACACACACACAAACATACACACACATGCACACATACATACACGCACGCACGCACACACACACACACACGCACGCACGCACACACCAGCGCGTGCACGCACACAAGCACACACGCAAACACGCGCGCGCGTACGCCCAAACACTCACATACACACACAAACAGACATATGCACACACACACGCGCGTACGTGCACGCACACACACGCTTACGCACAGACGCGCGCTAACACATATACACGCGTGCACACACACACACACACACGTGCACGCACACGCACATGCACACACACACACACACGCACGCGCGCGCGCGCTGACCCGCATCCTCGCGTCCGCTTACACACACATGTGCGCGCATACACACACACATGTATCGTAAACACATACACACACACGCACACAAACACAAACGCGCGTGTGCGCTCACATACAAATACACGCGTGCGCACGCATGCACGCACACAAACACAAACACACGCACACATGCACACATACACACACGTGCGTGTGCCCACTCTATCTCTCTCACGCACACAAACACACACGCACACACACACACAGGCACACACACATGCGGGTGCACACGCACACGCATGCACATACACACACACACGCACACACTTACACCCGTGCGCACACACACACACACACACACTCTCTCTCTCTCTCTCTCACACACACACACACACACACACACACGTGCTCACACACAAACACAAAAACACGCGCACACACAAACACACACACACACACACACACGTGCGTGTACACACACACAGATTCGTGCGCACACACACATGCACACTCGCACACACGCCCACACACACACACACTAAGGCACACACACACGCACGTGCACACCTGCAAACACACACACGCACGCGCGTGCACACACACACACACATATGCAGGCACGCACACACGTACACACACACGCACGCAAGCACACACACGCACGTGCACATACGCACACACGCACACACATACACGCATGCGCATACACACACACACACACACGGACGCAGGTATACATACACACACACGCACACACAAGCATACACACACACACGGGCGTGACAAACCCACACGCACACACACACGCACGCACACACACAAACACGCGCGTGCACACACACTCTCTCTCTCTCTCACACACACACACACAAACACACACACACACACACACACAGACGTGCGCGCACTCGCTAACAGACACGCGTGCGCACACACACACGCACGCGCACACACAAGTGCGCACACACACACACACATACACGCGTGCATGCACACACACACACACATACACACGCACGTACACACACATACACACACACCGACACGTGCACACATACACATACACACACACACATGCGTGCACACGCACGCACGTACACACACACGCACACACACACACACACACACACAAGCACTCGCGTGCACACAAGCAGGCGGGTGCATACACACACACTCACACACACACGCACACACACACACACGCGTACACACACGCACACACTCACACGTGCGCGCGCACACAAACATACATACACAAACACACGCGCGTGTGCATGCATAGATGCACACACGCGTGCACACTCAAACACACAAACATGCATGCACGCACGCCCTCACGCATACACACACGCATGCACGCAAAGATACACGTGCGTGCACACATAAACACACACACACACACACACACACACACACACACAAACATACACACACATGCGCACATACATACACGCACGCACGCACACACACACACACACACACACGCACACACACACCAGCGCGTGCACGCACACAAGCACACACGCAAACACGCGCGCGCGTACGCCCAAACACTCACATACACACACAAACAGACACATGCACACACACGCGCGTACGTGCACGCACACACACGCTTACGCACAGACGCGCGCTAACACATATACACGCGTGCACACACACACACACAAACACGTGCACGCACACGCACATGCACACGTACACACATGCACGCATGCAAGCACACAAACACACACACACACAAGCACACACACACACACACGCACACAAGCATAAACAAACACACACACGCGCGCGTGCAAACACACACACGCGCGCGTGCAAACACACACACACACAGACACACACACACACACACAAACGCGTGCGCTTGACACACACACACACACACACACACGTGTGCGCGCACACAAACACACGCACACACCCACACAAACACACGCACGCACGCATACACGCATGCAAGCACACACATACATGTAGACACACAAACGCACTCGCGTGCACACAAGCACACACGTGCACACACGCACGCACAAACTCACACATACACAAAAACACACAACACACATGCGCACACACGCACACAACACACATGTGCTCACACACACACACATACACACACACACACAAACACGAACACGCGCACGCGGGTGCGCACAAACACACTCGCGCGTGCACGTAGACACACATACAGACACACACACACGCACGCACGCACGCAAGCAGGCACGCATACAGGCACGCACGCACATACACGCACACACACACACACACGCATACACAAACGCGCATGCACACACACACACACGCGTGCACACACACACACACACGCGCGCGCAAACATACACACGCGAGCGTGCACACACTCTCTCTCACACACATGCACGTGCGCGCGTGCGCACACGCACAAACATACTCACGCACGCACCCACGCGTGCAACCACGCATACACACACGCGTACACACACACACACACGCACCCGCGCGTGCAAACACGCACACACGCACACATACACATACACGCGCGCGTGCACGCGCACTCTCTCTCTCTCACACACACACACACACACACACACACACACGCACAAGCATACATACATGCATGCACGCACACACACACACATATGCGCGCACACACTCACACACACAGAAGCACACAAGCGTGTGCGCGCATGCACGCACACCCTTGCGCATAAACACACGCACATGCATGCACGCAAGCACACACGCACACACACGTACACATACACGCGTGCACACATATACACATACACACGTGCACACACACACATGCACGCACGCACGCAAGCGCACATACACACACACGTGCGCGCGCTCACACGCATACACGTGTCCGCTCACTCACATATGCATGCACGCAAGCACGCACACACACACACGCACATACACACACGCAAACGCGCACACACACGTATACACGCGTCCGCACACACACACATGCACACAAGCAGACACAACTGCGCGTTCACACATACACGCACACATGTTCATGCAAACACACAAACACGCGTGCACACACTCTCCCTTTCTCACACACACACACACACGCAGACACACACACGTGCGCATAACACTTACACACAAATGTGCGCGTACACACACTCACATACACAGACAAACACACACACACACACATGTGTACGTGCATGCACACACACGCTTGCACATACACACACATGCACACACGCGCGCTAACACATATACACGCGTGTACACACACACACATGCACGCAAGCACACACACACACACACACACACACACACATGCATACACGCGTCCACACACACACACACACACACACACAAACGCGTGCGCTTGACACACACACACACACACACACATGCATACACGCGTCCGCACACACACACACACACACAAACGCGTGCGCTTGACACACACACACACACGTGCGCGCGCACACAAACACATGCACAAACACACCCGCGTGTGCGCACCCGTACACACACACACACAAACACGCACGCATGCATGCACGCCCTCATGCATACACACACACACGCATGCACAGACACAGGCGTGCACACACACACACACATACACACATACGCACAAACGCACGTGCACACAATCTCTCTCTCTCACACACACACACACAAACACACTCACGCGTGCACGTACACACACATACAGACACACACACACACACGCACGCACGCACGCACCCTCACACACACACACACACACACACAAACGTGTGTGCACACACACACACACAAACACAACCACACACGCGCGCGTGCGCACACTCTCTCTCACACAAATACACACACACACACGCGCACACACACAAACACACACACCCGCGCATGCAAACACACACACACACACGCACACACACACACGCGTGCACGCACTCTCTATCTCTCACACACACACACACACACACACGCATGCACATACACTCCCACACACACACAAACAAACCCACGCGCGTGCGCGTGCGCGCACGCATACGCACCCTTGCGCATAAACACACGGACATGCATGCACGTAAGCATGCACACACACATACACATACACGCGCGTACACACACTCATACGCACGTGCACACACACACACACACACGTGCACGCACGCAAGCACGCACACACACACACATGCGCGCACGCAAGCACAAAAACACACACGCGCGCGCGCGCACTGACCCGCATACTCGCGTCCGCTCACCCACACATGCATGCACGCAAGCACGCACACACACACACGCACGCACGCACACACACTCTCACACACATATACACGTGCCCGCGCACACATACACACATGCACGCATGCAGGCACAAACACACACACGCGCACACACACGTATACATGCGTCCGCACACACACACACATGCACACACACAGACACACACGCGTGCGCACACTCTCCCTTTCTCACACACAAACACACGCGCGCACGCACACCCACATGTGCACAACACTTACACACACATGTGCGCGCATACACACACACACACATGTATCGTAAACACATACGCACACACACACACGCACACACACACACAAACCCGCGCGTGCGCTCACTTACAAATACACGCGTGCGCACGCATGCACGCACATAAACACAAACACACGCACACATGCACACATACACACGCGTGCGTGCGCCCACTCTATCTCTCTCACGCACACAAACACACACGCACACACACACACACAGGCACACACACATGCGCGTGCACACGCAAACACATGCACATACACACACACACGCGCACACTTACACCCGTGTGCACACACACACACACTCTCTCTCACACACACACGTGCTCACACACAAACACAAAAACACGCGCGCACACACAAACAAACACACGCGTGCGTGTACACACACACACGTGTACACACACACAGATTCGTGCGCACACACACTCACACACTCGCACACACGCCCGTACACACACACTCAAGCACACACAGACGCACGTGCACACATATAAACACACACACATACGCAGACACGCAAACACGTACAAACACACGCACGCAAGCACACACACGTGCGTGCACACACGCACACACACACACACGGACGCATGTACCCATACACACACACACGCACACACAAGCACACACACACACACACACGGGCGTGCACACCCACACGCACACACACACACACACACACACGCGCACACACACACGCGCGTGCATACACACACACTCTCTCTCTCTCTCTCTCTGACACACACACACACACAAACACGCGCACACACACAGACGCGCACGCACTCACTAACAGACACGCGTGCGCGCACACACACACACATACACGCGTGTGTGCAGACACACACACATACACACGCACATGCGTGCCCACGCACGCACGTACACACACATACGCACACACCGACACGTGCACACACACACACGCACACACACATGCGTGCACACGGACGCACGTACACATACACGCACACACACACGCACACAAGCACTCGCGTGCACACAAACAGGCGCGTGCACACACACACACGCACACACACGCACGCGCACACACACACACACGCGCGCACACACACACACACGCGTGCACACACAAACACACAAACATGCATGCATGCACAACCTCACGCATACACACACACATGCACGCAAAAATACACGCGCGTGCACACATAAACACACACACACACACACACACTCACACACACACAAACATACACGCACATGCAGACATACATACACGCACGCACGTACGCACACACACACGCACGCACACACCAACGCGTGCACACACACAAGCACACACGCACACACACACGCGTGCGCGCGTACGCCCAAGCACTCACATATACACACAAACAGACACATGCACATGCACACACACACGTACGTGCACGCACACACACGCTTGCGCACAGATGCGCGCTAACACATATACACGTGTGCACACACACACACACGTGCACGCACACGCACACGTACACACATGCACGCATGCAAGCACACAAACACACACACACACACACACACATACACAGACACGCACGCAAGCATAAACAAACACACACGCGCGCGCGTGCAAACACACACACACAAATGCGTGCGCATGACACACACACACACACACATGTGCGCGCGCACACAAACACACGCGCACACACACACACACGCACGCACGCATACACGCATGCAAGCACACACATACATGCAGACACACACACACGCACTCGCGTGCACACAAGCACACGCGTGCACACACGCACGCACACACTCACACATACACAAAAACACACAACACATGTGCGCACACACGCATACAACACACGTGCGCTCACACACACACACAAACACGCGCACGCGCATGCGGGTGCGCACAAACACACTCACGCATGCACGTACACACATACAGACACACACACATGCACACACGCAAGCACGCACGCATACACGCACGCACGCACATACACGCACACACACACACACACGCATACACAAACGCGTGTGCACACACACACACACAAACACACACACGCGAGCGTGCACACACTCTCTCACACACACATAAACGCGCGCGCGCGTGGGCACACACACAAACATACTCACGCACGCACCCACGCGTGCATCCACGCATACACACATGCACACACGCGCACACACACACACATACACGCACCCGTGCATGCAAACACGCACACACGCACACACACACACACACATGCGCGTGCACACACTCTCTCTCTCTCTCACACACACACACACACGCACAAGCATACATACATGCATGCACACACACACACATATGCGCGCACACACATACATGCAGACACACACACACGCACTCGCGTGCACACAAGCACACGCGTGCACACACGCACGCACACACTCACACATACACAAAAACACACAACACATGTGCGCACACACGCATACAACACACGTGCGCTCACACACACACAAACACAAACACGCGCACGCGGGTGCGCACAAACACACTCACGCATGCACGTACACACACATACAGACACACACACGCACGCACGCAAGCACGCACACATACACGCACGCACG
>CAWUDS030001768.1:710000-720000 GCA_963859935.3 Lathyrus sativus | reverse complement strand
CTCTCTCACGCACACACACACATGCGTGTGCATACACATACACACGCACACACTTACACCTGTGCGCACACACTCTCTCTCTCTCTCACACACACACATGTACTCACACAAACACAAACACGCGCGCGCACACCCACCCACACACGCGTGCGTATACACACACACACATGCGCGCACACACACACTCACAAGTGCAAACACATATGGACACACGCACGCACCACCGCATGCACGCAGTCACGCACACACACACACACACGTGCACACACACAAACACACACGTGCACGCGCGTGCGCACACACACTCATATACACGCATGCGTGCACCCACACACATACGCAGGCACGAACACACGTACACACACACACACACACACGCAGGCACGCACACACGTACACACACACACACACGCGCGCATGCAAGCACACACACACACAGAGACACACACACATGCGTGCGCACACACACGCACGCGCGTGCGCACATTCACACACACACACACACACCCACACACACACACACACACACACACACGCACGCGCGTGCGCACATTCACACACACACACACACACACACACACACATTCACACACACACACACACACACACACACACACACACACACACGCGCGCGTGCGCACTCTCTCTCTCTCTCTCACACACACACACACACGTGCACACATACACATACACGCGCGCGCACGCTCACACACAAACATGCACGTGCGCACAGGCACACACACACTTATACGCGTGCGCGTACACACACACACACCCACACGTATACACACACACACACACACATACACATGGCACACACACCCGCGTGCGCACGCACGCACGCATATACACACATACACACGCATAAAAGCACTCGTGTGCACACAAACAGGCGTGTGCATACACACACGCACACACACACACACACACACACACACAAACACACAAACGCGTGTGCACGCACACACACACACAACCACACGTGCGCGCACACACAAACATACGCACACAAACACATACACATGCGCGTGCGCGCACAGACGCACACACGCGTGCGCACACAAACACACAAACACTCATGCATCCATGCCCTCACGCATACACACACGCATGCACAGACACACGCGCGTGCACACACAAACACACACACACACACTTACACACACACAAACGTATACACATATGCACACATACACACACACGCACGCACGGACGCACGCACACACACGTACACACGTACACACACACACACACGCACACACACAAAGGCACACACTAGCGCGAGCACACCCACACAAGCACACACACACACACATGCACACACACACACACACGTACGCACACGCGCACACATACTCACATACACACACAAACACACACAAACACACACACACGCTTGCGCACACTCGCACGCTAACACATATATATGCGTGCACACACACACACACACACAAGTGCACGCACGCGGACACGCACACGTAAGCACATGCACGCACGCAAGAACACGCACACGCGTACACGCGTCCGCATACTCACATACACATGCACACACGCAAGCACACACGCAAGCACACAAACACGCGCGTGCGTGTGCAATCTCACGCGCACACACAAACGCGTGCGCTTGACACACACGCACACGTGCGCGCGCACGCAAGCACACACACACGTGCACACACACAAACACACGCGCGCGCGTGCACCTAAACCATTCGCCTGGCGAGCCTGCGAAGACAGAACCCCCATGGCTGTTCCAAAGCCCAATCTCCACACAACCAACCGATTAAATCCAAACCAGTCTCAGTGGCACAACCCAACCATCACCCGACTAAACTACATCGTCTAATCCGAGTTCTAACCGATTAAAACCTCATTCCACTCACAAAACCAACTTCTAACCTAAGTGGAAAAAGAGTAGAAACTCTACACAATCCAAACCCATACACATAAAATCATACACATTAAAGAGATGATAGAGTTTCACACCCTTACCGATCGATTGCAAGCTTTGGTGATGATCCCTTGATGATTCTAGGTTTTCCTCTCCACTTTCTCTTCTCTTTCTCTTCTCCTCTTTTCTTTCTCTTGTTTTTCTTCTTATGTTACTATCTTTCTTTTTCCTCTCTTATTCTATTTCTATCTCTATTTCTTTCCTCTCAAATTCTTTCCAACACTTACCAATCAACTCTCACACTAAATTGCTAAATGTCTAAAATGCCCTTTTTACTCTAATTCCCCGAAAACTCTCCGAATCGGTAAAAATAGATAAAATAAGCAAACACCACATAATAATATATATCTTCTCAATTTAAAACAAATATCAATTAAATAAATTAAAAAGACTCAACAATTAATGGGAATTCAGAATCGGGGCGTTACACAAACACCCACGCACATACACACACACACACGCACACACAAGCACACACACAGACACACACACAGACACACACACACACGCGTGCGCACACACGGGCACGCGCTTGCGCACACTAACACACACACACACACACACACATCCACACACACGCGCGTGCACACCCACACGAACACACACACACACACACACACACACACACGCACACACACATACACGCGCGCGCGTGCGTACACACACTCTCTCTCACACACAAACACACAAACACGCACACACACATACGCGCGCACGCACATACTAACACACACGTGAGCGCACACGCGCACACACACACACACACACGTGCGCACACGCACACACACACACACACATACACGTGTGCGCGCACAGACACACCCACATGTGCACACACACATACACACAAGCGTGCGCACACACGCACATACACACACACACAAACACGCGCGCGCACACACACACACACGTGCACGCACACATAAACGTACGCGCACAGAGGCACACACGCGTGCGCACACAAACACACAAACATGCACGCACGCACGCCCTCACGCATACACACACGGACGCACAGACACACGCGCGTGCACATACAAACAGACACACTCACTCTCACACACACAAACGTACACACACACGCACACATACACACACGCACACATACACACACGCACGCACGCACGGACGCATGCACACACACACACACGCACACGCACACACACAAACGCACACACCAGCGCGTGCAAACACACACACACACACACACACACACGCGCGCGCGTGCACACGCACACATACGTATGCACACACGCACACACATTCATACACACACACACAAACACACACACGCGTACATGCATGCACACACACGATTGCGCACACGCGCGCGCTAAAACATATACACGGGTGTGCGCACACACACACGTGCACACACACGCACACACACACACACGTCAGCACATGCACGCACCCAAGCGCACACACACACACACACACACACACACACACACACACACATATACGCGTCCGCACACACACACACGTGCATGCACGCAAGCATACACACACACGCGCGCGTGTGGAAACACACACACACACACACACACACAAACGCGTGCGCTTGACACACCCACAGACATACACGTGCGTGCGCAAACACTCACGCGTGCGTCTGCATGCACAGACATACACACAAACACGCACGCCCTCACGCATACACCCACACACACACATGCACAGACACAAGCGTGCACACACACACACACACACACACACACACAAATGCGTGTGCGCATACGCTCGCTCTCTCTCTCTCTCTCTCTCTCACACACACACACACACACACAAAAACACACGTGCACACACATGCGCGCAAGCAAGCACGCACGCACGCACTTAAGCATACAAACGCACTCAAACATCCGCGGGGGGTGAGCGTGCGCGCGTAGACTCACACACACACGTGTGCACGCGCGTGCCCTGACGCACACAAACACGCGCGCGTGCGTACGCACGCACTCATGCAGGCACGTACACACGCATGCACGCACTCACGCAAGCACACACATACATGCAGACATGCAGACACGCACACACACACACACTCGCATGTACACAAACACGCGCATGCACACACGCACACAAACAGACACACACACACCCACACGTGTGCACACACACACACGCGCGCGCACACAAACATACGTGCACACACACGCGCGCGCGTGCGTGCACAAACGCACACACGCGTGCGCTCACAAACACACAAACACGCATGCACGCACACCCTCACCCATATACACACGCAGGCACGCAAAGATACACGCGCGTGCACATACAAACACACACACCCACTCACACACACAAACGTACACACACACGCGCGCACATACACACACGCACGCACGTAAGCACGCACACACGCACACACCAGCGCATGCAGACACACAAGCACGCACGCACACACACATGCGTGCACACACACACACACACACGTTCGGACACGCGCACACACATACACACACGCACGTTCACACACACACACATACGTTCACACACACACACATGCATGCACTAAAGCACATAAACACACGCGCGCGCGCATGCAAACACACACACACACACACACACACACACACACACACGTGCGCGCGCTTACAAGCCCACGCGCAAACACGCGCGCGCGTGCGCACACACACAAACACGCACATGCACGCCCTCACGCATACACACGCACACGCACAAACACAGGCGTGTGCATACACACATACACACATACACGCACACACACACACAAACGCTCGTGCGAACACTCTCTCTCTCTCTCACACACACACACACACACGCACACAGGCACACACACATGCAAGCACGCACGCACTTAAGCATACAAACGCACCCAAATAGCCGCGGGGGTGCGCGTGCGCGCGTACACATAAACAAACACGTGTGCACGCGCATGCCCTGACGCACACACACACACACGCGCGCACACACACAAATGCACGCATGTGTGCATGCACGCAAGCACACACGCACTCGCGTGCACTCATACAAGCGCGTGCACACAAACATACGCGTGCACACACGCACACACACACTCACACACGCACACAAACACACACACACACACACACACACACACACGTGTGCACGCACACACACACACAACACACGTGCGCTCACACACACACACATGTGTGCACACACACACATACACACACACAAACACGTACACGCGCACGCGGGTGCGCACAATCACACTCACGCGTGCACGTACACACACATACGGACACACACACATGCACGCACGCATGCGCGCATGCACACACGCACACATTCACACACACGCACACACAAACGCGCGTGCGCACACTCTCTCTCACGCACATACAAACACGCGCGTGCACGCACGCACGCCCACACACTTGCACCCACACATTCACATACGCACACGCACGCACACCCACACACACACCCGCGTGTGCAAACACACACACACGCACACACACACACACACACGCACATGCACACATACACGCGTGCACACACTCTCTCTCTCAGACACACACGCACAGGCATGCATGCATACACACACATGTGCGGGCACACACTCCCACACACAAAGAAACACATACACGCGCGTGCGTGTGCGCGCAAGCACCCACACGCTTGCGCATAAACACACACACATGCACGCACGCAAGCACACACACACACACACATACACATACACGCGCGCGCACACGCACCCACACGTATACACACATAGACGCACACACACACACACACACGTGCACGCACGCAAGCATGCACACACACACACACACATGCACACACGCAAGTACACACACACACACATACACACACGCGCGCACACACGCATACACGCGTCCGCTCACACACACATGCATGCATGCAAGCACGCACAAACACACGCGCACGCACACCCACACACACACACACATACACGCGTCCGTGCACCCACAAACACTCGCACACATACAAACGTGCTCCCGCACACACACACACATGCATGCATGCAAGCACAAACACACACACGTATACACGCTTCCGCACACACACACATACACGCACGTAGACACATACGCGCGTTCACACATACACGCACACATGTACACGCGCACACACACAAACACGCATGCGCACACTCTCCCTTTCTCACACACACACACACACGTACGTACAACACCTACACACACATGCGCGCGCACGCACACACACGTGCCGCACACACACACACGCATGCACACACACGCGCGCATGCGCACACATATAAACACACGCGTGCGCACGCATGCACGCACACAAGCACAGACACACACACACACATACACATACACAAACGCGCGTGCACACAGAAATACGCACACACACCCACACATGCACACACACACATGCACACATACACACGCACACACAAATACACATACATACACAAACACGCGTGCACACACCAACACGCACACATATGCACACACACACACGCCCGCGTGCGCCTACTCTCTCTCTCACGCACACACACACATGCGTGTGCATACACATACACACGCACACACTTACACCTGTGCGCACACACTCTCTCTCTCTCACACACACACACATGTACTCACACAAACACAAACACGCGCGCGCACACCCACCCACACACGCGTGCGTATACACACACACACATGCGCGCACACACACACTCACAAGTGCAAACACATATGGACACACGCACGCACCCCCGCATGCACGCAGTCACGCACACACACACACACACGTGCACACACACAAACACACACGTGCACGCGCGTGCGCACACACACTCATATACACGCATGCGTGCACCCACACACATACGCAGGCACGAACACACGTACACACACACACACACACACACACGCAGGCACGCACACACGTACACACACACACACACACACGCGCGCATGCAAGCACACACACACAGAGACACACACACATGCGTGCGCACACACACGCACGCGCGTGCGCACATTCACACACACACACACACACCCACACACACACACACACACACACACGCGCGTGCGCACTCTCTCTCTCTCTCTCACACACACACACACACGTGCACACATACACATACACGCGCGCGCACGCTCACACACAAACATGCACGTGCGCACAGGCACACACACACTTATACGCGTGCGCGTACACACACACACACCCACACGTATACACACACACACACACACATACACATGGCACACACACCCGCGTGCGCACGCACGCACGCATATACACACATACACACGCATAAAAGCACTCGTGTGCACACAAACAGGCGTGTGCATACACACACGCACACACACACACACACACACAAACACACAAACGCGTGTGCACGCACACACACACACAACCACACGTGCGCGCACACACAAACATACGCACACAAACACATACACATGCGCGTGCGCGCACAGACGCACACACGCGTGCGCACACAAACACACAAACACTCATGCATCCATGCCCTCACGCATACACACACGCATGCACAGACACACGCGCGTGCACACACAAACACACACACACACACTTACACACACACAAACGTATACACATATGCACACATACACACACACGCACGCACGGACGCACGCACACACACGTACACACGTACACACACACACACGCACACACACAAAGGCACACACTAGCGCGAGCACACCCACACAAGCACACACACACACACATGCACACACACACACACACACGTACGCACACGCGCACACATACTCACATACACACACAAACACACACAAACACACACACACGCTTGCGCACACTCGCACGCTAACACATATATATGCGTGCACACACACACACACAAGTGCACGCACGCGGACACGCACACGTAAGCACATGCACGCACGCAAGAACACGCACATGCGTACACGCGTCCGCATACTCACATACACATGCACACACGCAAGCACACACGCAAGCACACAAACACGCGCGTGCGTGTGCAATCTCACGCGCACACACAAACGCGTGCGCTTGACACACACGCACACGTGCGCGCGCACGCAAGCACACACACACGTGCACACACACAAACACACGCGCGCGCGTGCACCTAAACCACGCGCACATACGCACGCACACACACACACACACACACAAACACACACCCCCTCACGCATACACACACACACACGCACGCACATACACAGGCGTGTGCACACACACACATACACGCACACACACACAAACGCGCGTGCGCACACACACACACACACTCTCTCTCAAACACACACACACAAACACACACACACACATACACAAACACACGCGCGCAAACACGCTCTCACGCACACACTTAAGCACACAAACACACCCAAACACCCGCGGGGGTGAGCGTGCGCGCGTACACACACAAAAACACGTGTGCGCGCGCGTACCCTGACGCACCCACACACGCGCCCGTGCGTACGCATGCACAAACGCACGCACACACGCATGCACGCGCTCAAGCACACACACACACACATGCAAAAACGCACACACACGCAATCGCTTGCACACAAACACGCGTGCACACGCACACAAACATACACACACACAGACACACAAACACCCACACGTGCGCGCACACACACACAACACACGTGCGCTCACACACACACACACACACACACGTACGTACACTCTCTCTTTCTCTCTCTCACACACACACACACAAACACACACACACATACGCGCGCACACACACTAACACATACGCGTGCGCACATGCACACACACACACACAAAAAAACACGCACTGGAACACACACACACACACTTACGCACATGCGCGGACGCACACACCCACACGTGTACACACACACGCGCACACACACACGCCCACACACACACGCGTGCACACGCACGCATATACACACATACACACGCACAAAAGCACTCGCGTGCACACAAACAGGCGTGTGCACGCACACACACACGCAGACACACACACGCGTACGCACACACACACACACACAATCACACGTGCGCGCACACACAAACATACGCACACAAACACACACACATGCGCATGCGCGCACAGACGCACACACGTGTACGCACACAAACACACAAATACTCATGCACCCACGGCCTTACGCATACACACACGCATGTACAAACACACGCACGTGCATACATTAACACACACACACTCACACACACACACACACACAAACATACACACACACATACACACACACACACACACACGCACACACGGACGCACGCACACACGCGCACACACAAGCGCACACACCAGTGTGTGCACACACACACACACACAAGCACACACGCGTGCACGCACACACACACACGCACACACAAACGCACACACCAGTGTGTGCACACACACACACACGTGCACGCACGCGGACACGCACACGTAAACACATGCACTCACGCAAGCACACGCACACGTGTACACGCGTCCGCACACTAACATACTCATGCACACACGCAAGCACACAAACACGCGCGCGCGCGTGTGCAAACACACGCACACACACAAACGCGTACGCTTGACACACCAACACGTGCGCGCGCATGCAAGCCCACACACACGAGCACACGTACACACACACACACACACGTGCACTCGAATCCACGCGCGCGTACGCACGCACACACACACACAAACACGCACACATGCACACACGCCCTCATGCATACACACACACACACACACACAAACCCGCGTGCGCATACACTCACACTCTCTCTCTCTCAAACACACAAACACACACGCACACACACTCACACACGCGCGCAAGCAAGCCCGCACACACGCACTTAAGCACACAAACGCACCCAAACACCCGCGGGGGTGAGCGTGCGCGCGTACACACACACACGCGTGCCCTGACGCACCCACACACGCGCCCGGGCGTACACATGCACAAACGCACGCACGCACGCATGCACGCGCGCAAGCACACACATAAAAACGCGCGTGCACACACACACACACAAACATACACACACAGACACCCACACCCACACGTGTGCGCAAACACACACATACAACACACGTGCGCTCACACACAC
>CAWUDS030001768.1:700000-705000 GCA_963859935.3 Lathyrus sativus | reverse complement strand
GCGCAGACTGTAACACCCCCTTTCTATACCCCCAAATTAATATAATTAATCATTTAAGCATAATTCAAATTTTTATCAGAGTACATATAAGTCATGGCATAAAAGGGGTATGTCACATTATCACAGAAGAATTCAACGCACACAACACCTGCTCAGTCAGATATGCAACAACGGGTCAACACCCACAAGAAAATATTTAGAACAAGGCGGAAACATCTAAATATTCCATATTTCTAAGACATGTATTCACATATACAATTGTCATCCAACATGTTAACAAAACATAACATCAGCAGATACATACACAGATGTATCACAAAAGAATCAATATAACTCTTATCTACCCGGTGCTACATATCAGAGCCGACCGACCAAAAAGAATGAAGACATCGCTTCACAAAAAGAACCTCCAGCTTCCTACTCTGCAATGCCTCATAGAGCATTATAAAACAGCAGAAGGGTGAGAAACAATATCATAACAGTTAATGCATAAAATTGTATATATACATATATCCATAATTGTACAAGTCATACTCAATTTATGTTCTCACCACATTAAGCATATACAAATAATCATGTCTCTACACATACACATGAACATTTACTATATGTTTCTCCAAACAATCATATATAACATACACAG
This sequence comes from Lathyrus sativus, assembly GCA_963859935.3. NCBI lineage: Eukaryota > Viridiplantae > Streptophyta > Magnoliopsida > Fabales > Fabaceae > Lathyrus > Lathyrus sativus. The sequence goes on along the minus strand of CAWUDS030001768.1, from coordinate 704,357 downwards.
TTATACTCATTCAACTAATGCATCATACACAGATGACTCATGCAACTCATAGAGACCGACACACGACTCTATGCAGATGCAAATACGGTACCGACTCATTTCAACAAATTCCCTAAGGAATCGAGTATTCAGCAGATTCTCCACGGAATCAAGTATTCAGCAGATTCTCCACGGAATCAAATATTCATCAGATTCTCCACGGAATCGAATATTCAGCAGATTCTCCACGGAATCAGATACTCAGCAGATTCTCCACGGAATCAAATACTCTAGCCAATCCTCCACGGGATTACATGTTATGACCGATTCTCCAAGGAATCACACAATGCAACCGATTCTCCAAGGAATCACACAATGCAACCGATTCTCCAAGGAATCACATAATGCAACCGATTCTCCAAGGAATCTAATATAACCATCGTATCATACGAGGTTCTGCAAATCCTCCGAGGGATCGATCAACACAGAATGCATACTATGTTCACAAACATACTCATTACATTTATCACATACATCGCATATATCTATCATGCATTCACATTATGCACCAATTCACACATGGTTTACATACATATCAGCATATCAATGCGTTTCTATTCGATTCAAGCAAATACACAAGATTATCAAACGTTCAAGATTCACCATTGGCTCTACAATCTAGGATTCACGCCTTTCGGCCACCCACAGCACGACATGTCAAAACAGTTCACACCTCAATCATTCATATAGGCATTAATCATAATTGAATCAACCAAACATCATGCTATGAATAAAACAGCAAAACAAATAACACTGCCAGGTTCGCCAACCTTCGCCTGGCGAAGCCACGCAGCGAATGCTCGCTGGCCTTCGCCTGGCGAACTTCCCAGCGAAGTCCACTGGGAGTAATTCTGGAATTACTCGCTGAGGCTCGCTACCCACTCGCCTGGCGAACCTTCGCCAACTCACTTCGCCTGGCGAACTTGCCAGTGAATACAGGGTGTTAGCTTCTGACTTGCTTCGCTGCAGCTCGCTGGGCTTCGCCTGGCGAAGCTTCGCTGCCATTCGCCTGGCGAGCCTGCGAAGACAGAACCCCCATGGCTGTTCCAAAGCCCAATCTCCACACAACCAACCGATTAAATCCAAACCAGTCTCAGTGGCACAACCCAACCATCACCCGACTAAACTACATCGTCTAATCCGAGTTCTAACCGATTAAAACCTCATTCCACTCACAAAACCAACTTCTAACCTAAGTGGAAAAAGAGTAGAAACTCTACACAATCCAAACCCATACACATAAAATCATACACATTAAAGAGATGATAGAGTTTCACACCCTTACCGATCGATTGCAAGCTTTGGTGATGATCCCTTGATGATTCTAGGTTTTCCTCTCCACTTTCTCTTCTCTTTCTCTTCTCCTCTTTTCTTTCTCTTGTTTTTCTTCTTATGTTACTATCTTTCTTTTTCCTCTCTTATTCTATTTCTATCTCTATTTCTTTCCTCTCAAATTCTTTCCAACACTTACCAATCAACTCTCACACTAAATTGCTAAATGTCTAAAATGCCCTTTTTACTCTAATTCCCCGAAAACTCTCCGAATCGGTAAAAATAGATAAAATAAGCAAACACCACATAATAATATATATCTTCTCAATTTAAAACAAATATCAATTAAATAAATTAAAAAGACTCAACAATTAATGGGAATTCAGAATCGGGGCGTTACACAAACACCCACGCACATACACACACACACACGCACACACAAGCACACACACAGACACACACACAGACACACACACACACACGCGTGCGCACACACGGGCACGCGCTTGCGCACACTAACACACACACACACACACACACATCCACACACACGCGCGTGCACACCCACACGAACACACACACACACACACACACACACACACACGCACACACACATACACGCGCGCGCGTGCGTACACACACTCTCTCTCACACACAAACACACAAACACGCACACACACATACGCGCGCACGCACATACTAACACACACGTGAGCGCACACGCGCACACACACACACACACACGTGCGCACACGCACACACACACACACATACACGTGTGCGCGCACAGACACACCCACATGTGCACACACACATACACACAAGCGTGCGCACACACGCACATACACACACACACAAACACGCGCGCGCACACACACACACACGTGCACGCACACATAAACGTACGCGCACAGAGGCACACACGCGTGCGCACACAAACACACAAACATGCACGCACGCACGCCCTCACGCATACACACACGGACGCACAGACACACGCGCGTGCACATACAAACAGACACACTCACTCTCACACACACAAACGTACACACACACGCACACATACACACACGCACACATACACACACGCACGCACGCACGGACGCATGCACACACACACACACGCACACGCACACACACAAACGCACACACCAGCGCGTGCAAACACACACACACACACACACACACACACACGCGCGCGCGTGCACACGCACACATACGTATGCACACACGCACACACATTCATACACACACACACAAACACACACACGCGTACATGCATGCACACACACGATTGCGCACACGCGCGCGCTAAAACATATACACGGGTGTGCGCACACACACACACGTGCACACACACGCACACACACACACACGTCAGCACATGCACGCACCCAAGCGCACACACACACACACACACACACACACATATACGCGTCCGCACACACACACACATGCATGCACGCAAGCATACACACACACGCGCGCGTGTGGAAACACACACACACACACACACACACAAACGCGTGCGCTTGACACACACACAGACATACACGTGCGTGCGCAAACACTCACGCGTGCGTCTGCATGCACAGACATACACACAAACACGCACGCCCTCACGCATACACCCACACACACACATGCACAGACACAAGCGTGCACACACACACACACACACACACACACACACACACACAAATGCGTGTGCGCATACGCTCGCTCTCTCTCTCTCTCTCACACACACACACACACACACACAAAAACACACGTGCACACACATGCGCGCAAGCAAGCACGCACGCACGCACTTAAGCATACAAACGCACTCAAACATCCGCGGGGGGTGAGCATGCGCGCGTACACTCACACACACACGTGTGCACGCGCGTGCCCTGACGCACACAAACACGCGCGCGTGCGTACGCACGCACTCATGCAGGCACGTACACACGCATGCACGCACTCACGCAAGCACACACATACATGCAGACATGCAGACACGCACACACACACACTCGCATGTACACAAACACGCGCATGCACACACGCACACAAACAGACACACACACACCCACACGTGTGCACACACACACACATGTGCGTACACACACACACACACAAACACGAATACGCGCACGCGGATGCGCACAAACACACTCACGTGTGCATGTACACACACATACAGACACACACACACACGCATGCACGCACGCACGCGTACACGCGCACACACACACACACACAAACGCGCGTCCACACAAACAAACACACGTAAACACACACACGCACTCTCTCTCTCTCACGCACACGCACACACACGCACACGCATACACACACACACACACACGTGCACACACACACACACTCACACACACCCACACACACGCATGCACGCACACACACACACATGTGCGCACACACTTCCACACACACACAAACACACACGCGGGTGTACGCGTGCGTGCACGCACACACACTTGCGCATAAACACACGCACATGCACGTACGCAAGCACGCACACACACATACACATACACGCGCACACACATACACACATGCACACACAGACACACACACGTTCACGCACGCAAGGACGCACACACACGCATGCACGCACACAAGCACAAAAACACAGACACGCGCGGGCAAACGCATACATGCGTCCGCACACACACACATGCACGCACGGAAGTACGCACACATACACACACACGCGCACGCACACACCCCTCCACACACACCCATACACTCACACACATACACACGTGCGCGCGCACACACACATACACATGCACGCATGCAAGCACAGACACACACACACACACACACACACGCGCACACGCACACACGTATACACGCGTTCACACACATACATACACGCGCGCACACACACACCTATACACACGTTCACACACACACATGCACGCACGCACAACACACTCGTTCAGACATACACGCACACATGTACACACAAACACACAAACATGCGTGCGCACACTCTCTCTTTCTCACACACACACACACAAACTCGTGCGCGCACACA
>CAWUDS030001768.1:685000-687500 GCA_963859935.3 Lathyrus sativus | reverse complement strand
TATACCCGCGCGCACACACGCACACACACTCACGCACACACATGAGTGCATACACACATACAAACCCACGTGCGCGCTCACACATACACACACACACGCGGGTACGCAAAAACACACACACGTGTGCGCGTATAAACACACGCACGCACGCACTCACTCGCACACACACACACACACGCACACACATACACACACAGGCACACACATGCGCATGCACACAAACACGCGCGTACACACAAACACGTGCGTGCACACACATACGCACACAGAGATACACATACACATGCACACAAACACACACAGGCACACACACACACGCGTGCCCATGCTCTCTCACACACACAAACAAACACGTGCGCACACGCGCACACATACGCACACATGCACACACACATACACAAACACGCGCGCATGCGCACCCACATACACGCACGCACGCACACGCACTCACACACACACACACCCACACACACACGCCCACACACACGCCTGTGCGCATAAATTCACACACCCGTGCGCGCGCACCCACCCACACACACACAAACACGTGCGCGTGCATATAAACACACAAAAACACACGCATGCGCACACACAAACACGCATGTGCGCGCACACACACACACGCACACGCAAGAACTCAAGCATGTACACATTCATACACACACATACGCACGCGCATACACGAACACACACACACAGACACGCGCAAACACACACACACACACACTTGCATGCGTATACACACACACTCTCTCTCTTTCACACACACACACATGCGCGCACGCACACACACGCACAGACACAGCGCGTAGACAAACACACACACACGCACACACATACACCCGTGCGCACACACTCTCTCTCTCACACCCAAACACTCAAACGTGCACACACACATATACTCACACACACACGTACGCACACACACACACACACACACACACACATATAAACGCACACACACAAGCACACACACGCGCATGCACATACACACACACAAGCACGCACACACACGCATGCACACACACATCTGTGTGCACCCTATCTCTCTCTCTCACACACACACAATCACGTGCGCACACACACACACACACACAGACACGCGCGCGTACATGCACGCATAAACACGCACACGCGTGCGCACTCACACGCGCGTGCTCACACACTCGTTCTCCCCCACACGCACACACACACACACACACACACACATACACGTGCGTGCGCATACACACACACACACACACATACACACGCACAAACACATACACACGCGTCCGCGCATGCACCATCACACAAACACAAGCACACACGCTCGAACGCATGCATGCCATAAGGCATACACACTCACACACACTCGCACACACACGCGCGTGCACAAACACACACATACACACGCACACACAAACACACACTCGCACACACACACATGCGCGTGCGCACACTGTCCCCCTCTCTCTCGCACACACACCCACACACACCCACACACACACGCACGCACGCAAGCACGCACACAAACGCACACGCGTGCGCGCACACACACACACGCACGCTTGCGCGCATGCTTACACGCACACACGCACACACACACACAAGCACTCGCGTGCACACAAACATACGCGTGCACACACTCACACACACACACACGTGCACGTGCACAAACACGCAGACACGCGCGTGCGCGCGCTCCCATCCATAAACACATGCACACACATACACACACACACGTGCGCACACACACACGCCCGCACGCTCGAACGCCCGCACGCCCTCACGCATACACACTCACACACACAGGCACACACACGCGCGTGCACAAACACATACACACACATGCGCGCGCACACACACACACACACGCATACACACATGCGCGTGCACACACACTCTCTCTCTCTCTCTTTCACACACACGCGTAAGCACGCATGCACGCACTCACGCGCACAAACACACACAAAAACAAACACGCGCGACGGTACACATGCACGCACACACAAACACACACATACACACACACACGCATACACAAGCACACACACACGCACACACACAGACGCACACACACACACACACACACAGACACACACGTACAGGCGCACACACGCGCACATGCATGCGCACACACGCACGCACACACTTGTGCACACACACACATACACATACACACATGCACATCACACACACACATGTACATCGCACACACAGGCACACACACGCGCACACGCACATGTACATCGCACACACAGGCACATACACGCGCACAGGCACGCACATCGCACACACAGGCACACTCACCCGCGCACATGGCTCACATAGGCATACACACACGCAAACGTACACACACGCACAAGCACTCACAACACACACACAGGCGCGCACACACACGCACACAAACACACACACACACACGCACACGCACACGCACACGCACATAACGCACTCACAACCCACTCACAGGCACACCCACGCGCACACACACGCGCGCACATACACACGCGCGCAC
>CAWUDS030001768.1:672500-675000 GCA_963859935.3 Lathyrus sativus | reverse complement strand
ACACATACACATGCGCGCATACACACACACACATGTGCGCCCACTCTCTCTCAAGCACACACACACACGCACACACACACACGCGTGCTGCACACACACGCGTGCACACATACACTTACACCCGTGCGTACACACTCTCTCTCACACACACACACACATGCTCACACACAAACACAAACACACACACACTATCTCTCTCTCACACACACACACACACACGCACACCCACACACGCGCGCATGCACGTTCACACACACGCACACGCATGCACACGCATACACACACACGCGCACACATGCCCGCACGCCCGCACACACGCACTTACGCATTTACGCACTCACACACACACACACATGCTCACACACAAACACAAACACACACACACTCTCTCTCACTCACACACACACATGCTCACACACACACACACGCACACACACGCGCGCATGCACGTTCACACACACACACACGTGTGAACATACACACACACGCACACACACACACACATGCACACAAACACGCGTGCGCACACACACGCGCAGACACGCACGCACCCACGTACACACACAAACACACGCGCACGTTCAAATATACACGCACACATGTACACGCAAACACACAAACACGCGTGCACACACTCTCTCTTTCTCAAACACACACACACGTGCGCACACACGCTTAAGCACACGTACGCACAACACTTACGCACACATGTGCGTGCACACATACACACATGTGCCGCACACCCACAAACACACGCACACACTCACACGCACACGCCCGCGCGTGCGCACTTGTACACACACACACACACACACACACACATGCACGCATACATATACACACGCGTGCACACACATACACAAACACACGCGTGCGAACACATACACACACGCACACACACAAATGCGCGTGCACACACAAACACGCGCACACACACACACACACACATGCGCTGCACATACAAACACGCGCACAAACACACACATGCGCGCGCACACACGCGCGCGCGCCTACTCTCTCTCTCTCACGCACGCACACACACGCACACACACACACACGCACTTACACCCGTGCACACACACACTCTCCCTCTCTCACACACACATGTGGTCACACACAAATACAAACACAAACACACACACGTGCACACACGCACACACACACTAACACGCACACACATACACAAGCACACACACACGCACACGCACACACACACACACGAGTGCGCACACACTCTCTTTCTCACACACACACACACATACAGACACACACACGCACACACACGCACACAGACACGTACGCGCATACATACTCCCCCCCACACACACACACAAACACGCGCACACACACGCGCACACACACACACACACATGCGCGCATACACACACAGTTGCGCACACACACACATTTACGCACGCAAGCACGCACACACACACACTCGCGCACACACAAACACACACACGTGCACGCATGCAAGCAAGCACACACACACACATGCATGCACGCAAGCACACACACTAACACGCACGCGCTTACATGCATACACGCACACATGCACGCACGCAAGCACACACACACACACACTAACACGCACGCAAGCACACACATTTGCACGCACGCAAGCATGCACACACATACACACGTGTGTGTGCATGTGCACACACACACAACCGCTCGCGCGTGCCTGCTCACACACATACACACACACATGTACGTACGCAAGCACAGACGCACAGACACACACACGCACACACGCATACACGCGTCCGCACACACATACACATGCACGCAAGATGCACGCACACACACGGGCGCGCTCGTGCGTACACACACAGACACACAAGCGTACACGTGCACACACACACACACACACTCACACACACGTGCGCGCACACAAACATACAAACACACACACGGGCGCGTGCGAGCATAGACGCACGCACGCGTGCGCACGCAGACACACAAACACGCATGCATGCATGCACGCACTCACGCATACACACACGCACGCACGCACAGACACATGCGTGTGCACACACAAACACACTCACACACACACACACATGCACACACACACACACACACGTGCACACACATACGCACACACCAGCCCGTGCACACACACAGGCGCACATGCACACGCACACAGACGCACACATGCGCAAACTCTCGCACAGACACATGCACACGCACACACGCACACACGCACATGTGCCCCCCCCCCCACACATACACACGTGCGCACACGCTCACACATACTCACATACACACACAAACACACACACACAAACACGCGCACGTACGTGCACGCACACACACGCTTGCGGACACACACACACATGCACACACGCAAACACACACACACACATGCACACACGCAAACACGCACACACACACACACGTTCACACGCGCGCACACACGCACGTAAGCACATGCACTCACGCAAACACACACATACACATGCACCAACGCAAGCGCGGACACACACATACAGACACG
>CAWUDS030001768.1:660000-662500 GCA_963859935.3 Lathyrus sativus | reverse complement strand
ACATACACACACACGCACACACAAACAAACGCACACACAAACGCGCGTGCACACACAAACACGCACTCACACACACACATGCACGCACACACACGCGCGTGCTCCCGCTCTTTCTCTCTCACGCACTCCCCCCCACACACACACGTGCCGCACACACACGCACACGCATGCACATACACGCACACAAGCAAATACTTACACCCGTGCGCACACACACTCTCTCTCTAACACACACACACGTGCTCACATACAAACACAAACACACACACACACACACGTGCACACGCACACACACTCACGCACACACACACATGTACACACACACACTCGTGCGTACACGCACACACACACACACACACACACACTCGTGCACACACATACACACACATGCCCGCACACACCCGCACTCCCGCACATACGCACTTACGCACTTACGCACACACACGCACATGCATGTACGCACACACGTACATACACACACACACGCACGCACACACACACACACACACACGTGCGCAGACACACACACAAACACACAAACACGCGTGCGCACACTCTCTCTTTCTCAAACACACACACACACACACACACACACACACACGTGCGTGCACACGCTTACACACACGTGCGCACAACACTTACGCACACATGCGCGCGCACACATACACACATGTGCATCACACACAAACACACACACATACACACGCACACACACACACACAGACGGCCCCATGTGCGCACCCATACACACATACACGCGCGCGCGTGCGCACGCATGCACGCGTACATACACACAAACACACGCGCGTGCGCACCCATACACACACACGCGCGCGCGTGCGCACGCATGCACGCTTACATACACACACACACGCGCGCGCGTGCGCACGCATGCACGCATACATACACACACGCGTGCGCACACATACACAAACACACGCGTGCACACACATACACACACGCACACACACACACAAACGCACACACAAACGCGCATGCAGACACAAACACGCACACACACATGCGCGCACACACACGCGTGTGCTCCCGCTCTTTCTCTCTCACGCACGCCCACACACACACACGTGCCGCACACACACACGCACACGCGTGCACATACACGCACACACTTAAACTCGTGCGCACACACACTCTCTCTCTAAAACACACACGTGCTCACACACAAACACAAACACACACACAAGTGCACACGCGCGCACACACACACACGCACACACACAAGCGCGCACTCTCTCTCTCTCTCACACACACACATACAGACACACACACACACATACGCACACAGACACATACACGCACACACACTTCCACATACACACAAACACATACACACACACACACACACGTGCGCGCACGCACACACACACATGTATGCACGCAAGCACGCACACACACACAGACGCACACGCGCGTGCGTGTTCACACACACACACATGTACACACACACACACACACTCGTGCGCACACGCACGCACACACACACTCGTGCACACACATACACACACATGCGCACACACACCCGCACTCCCGCACATACGCACTTACGCACACACACACACACACACACACGTGCACGCGCGTGCGCGCCTACCCACACGCTCACGCACGTACGCACACACGTACATACACACACACGCACGCACAGACACACGCACACACAGACGCGCGTGCACAGACACACAGACACGCACACAAACACGCGTGCACACACACACACACACGCAGACACGCACCCACGCACCCACGTACACACACACATGCGCGCGTTCACATATACACACACACATGTACACACAAACACACAAACACGCGTGCGCATACTCTCTTTCTCAAACACACACACACACACATGCGTGCACACGCTTACACACACGTGACGACAACACTTACGCACACATGTGCACGCACACATACACACATGTGCATCACACACAAACACACACGCGCACACACACACGGCCCCGCGTGCACACCCATACACACAAAAACACGCGCGCACGTGCGCGCGCATGCACGCGTACATACACACACACACGTGCGCACAGATACACACACACGCATGCACGCATACATACACACACGCGTGCGCACACATACAAAAACACACGCGTGCGCACACATACACACACACGCACACACACACACACAAACGCAAACACAAACGCGTGTGCACACACACACACACACACACGTGCCGCACACACACGCACACGCGTGCACATACACGCACACACGCACACACTTACACCCGTGCGCACACACACTCTCTCTCTAACACACATACACACACACGTGCTCACAGACAAACACAAACACACACAAACACACGTGCACACGCGCACACACACACTCACACGCACACACATACACAAGCACACACCCGCGCATGCGCGCACACACACACAAGTGCGCACTCTCTCTCTCTCTCTCTCACACACACACACACACATACAGACACACACACACACACACACGCACA
>CAWUDS030001768.1:637500-655000 GCA_963859935.3 Lathyrus sativus | reverse complement strand
CTCTCGCTCTTTCTCTCTCACGCACGCCCACACACACACACACACACACACACGCACGTGCCACACACACACGCAAACGCGTGCATATACACGCACACACTTACACCTGTGCACACACACACTCTCTCTCTCACACACACACGTGCTCACACACAAACAAAAACACACAGGCACACACACGTGCACACACGCACACACACTCACACGCACATACATACACAAGCACACACCCGCGCATGCGCACACTCACACGCACACAAGTGCGCACTCTCTCTCTCTCTCTCTCACACACACACACATACAGATACACACACGCACACACATGCACACATACACATACACACACACACACTCCCCCCCACACACACAAACACATACAAACACACACACGTGCGCGCACGCACACACACGATTGCGCACACACACATGCACGCACGCAAGCACACACACACACACACTCGCACACACACAAACATACACACACACACACACACACACGTGCACGCATGCAAGCATGCACACACACACATGCACTCACGCAAGGACACACACTCACACGCGTACGCTTACAAGCATACATGCGTCCGCACACACACACTTGCATGCACGCAAGCACGCACACACATACACACACACACACGCGTGCGCACACACACACAAATACAAGTGCGCGCGCACCCACACACAAGCGCGCGCGTGCCTGCTCACACACATACACACACACACATGCACCTACGCAAGCACAGATACACACACACACACACACACGTATACACGCGTCCGCACACACACACACACGCACGCACGCATGCAAGCATGCACACACACACGCGCGCACGCTCGTGCGTACACACAAACTCGCGTGCACACACAGACACACAAGCATGCACACGCAGATACACACACTCACACACACCTGCGCGCTCACACAAACATATAAACACACACACACGGGCGCGTGAGCGCACAGACGCATGCAGGTGTGCGCACCCAGATACAGAAACACGCACGCATGCATGCACACACTCACGCATACACACACACGCACGCAAAGACACACGCGCATGTGCACACAAACACACACACAAACACACACTCACACACACACAAACATACACACATGCGCACACATACAAACGCGCACGCACGCACACACACACACACACACACACACACAAAAACGCACACACCAGCGTGTGCACACACACACACGCACACACACACACAGGCGCGTACGCACACTCTCGCACATACACATGCATCTTTCAGGTCTTCACGCGCAGAAGACAAAGAGGTTACTCCATCAGTTGCCTTAAAACCTATGAGTTTCCTTATCAGGTTTTCAGTGATAACTATCTTTTTTCCCAGCACAGAGGAGTGAATGAACTTTGGAGTAGCATATGCATGGATCCAGAACTCCTTCACTAACGTTGGATACACAGGACCCATAAGCCTGTCAAAGTAACCGTCCCAGCCTTGTGCTTTGATTGAAGAAATCAGATCAAACCCATTTTCAGCAAGATCTTCTAAGTCCACGAAACTTTCACACAGTACTTCTAGTGAATCAACAGCAGTTAGGAGAGTGCGTACTGGTTCTTGGACAGTGGTAGCATTTTTGGTAGTAACAGCGTTTGAAGTAGATGCCATTGTTGACGATGATGAAGAAGATGAAGGTTTCTGAGTTCTTTTAGGGTTTGCAAAGAGAGAGAACAACAAACAAAAGCGCATATGTGTTTGAGAATGTGAAAAGTGTGAATGTGTTATGAGAATGGTTTATATAGACAAATAAAGCAAGCATGGGAAACACAACAGACACACATAGGACACATACGCACGTTTGCATTAAATGAAAAGTAATCATTTTTAATTATGATATGACATTTGGGGGAAAATCAAGACAGATTGAGATTTTCAAAGCAATACCTTAAACGTCATAATCAGTAGGTGTACTCCATCTTTTCAGATTCTGAGTGACACGTGTTTGCTTGCATGTGATTCTATAACTCTTAAGAAATGAAACGTTTTCAACTTTCAGATCCTCTGAGATGGTCAGTTCAGAGTTTTACACAAAAAAAATAATTCACAGATAAATTAAACAAGCAAGACAGATGAAATACTTCAGAGTGTTAAACACTTAGCATCTGAGAAGTTGACTCTGAGAAATATTACTCTGGACAAAAATTCATACAAATATTTTTCAGAATAAATTTAAACCTATCTTCAGCAAGGGGTTTTGTGAAAATATCTGCCCATTGATGATCTGTATCAACAAAGGCTAAATTTATTACACCCTTCTGAACATAGTCTCTGATGAAATGATGTTTAATCTCTATATGTTTGGCCTTAGAGTGTAAAATTGGATTTTTGGATAAACATATAGCAGAAGTATTATCACAGAAGATAGAAAGATTACTCTCATAGATTTGATAATCTTCTAGTTGACTCTTCATCCAGAGCATCTGAGTGGAACATCCAGCAGCAGCAATGTATTCTGCCTCTGTGGTTGATAGTGCAATTGTTGGTTGCTTCTTGCTGTACCACGAGATCAGATGACTTCCAAGAAACTGACAGCTTCCAGAAGTACTTTTGCGCTCAACTCTATCTCCAGCATAGTCAGCATCACAGAATCCAACTAGTGAATATTTGTCAGATCTTCTGTAACACAAACCAACATTAGCAGTACCTTTCAGATACCTTAGAATCCTCTTAACAGCAGTTAAGTGTGATTCTCTAGGATCTGATTGGAATCTAGCACATAAACAAACACTAAACAGGATGTCTGGTCTAGAAGCAGTCAAATAAAGAAGAGATCCTATCATACCTCTGTAGAGTTTCTGATCTACCTTCTTACTTACCTCTTCCTTACCTAGAGTGCTTGTAGGATGCATTGGAGTCTTTGCCATTTTGCTATCCAGCATGTTAAACTTCTTCAGAAGCTCTTTAACATACTTGGTCTGATGTATGTAGGTGCACTCTGGAGTCTGATTTACTTGGATTCCCAGAAAGAATCTCAATTCTCCCATCATGCTCATCTCAAATTCTGCCTGCTAGCAAACTCCTTTCCAAGCATAATATTTGTTGATCCAAAAATAATATCATCTACATAAATTTGACAAATCAACAAATCTTTCTTAATGGTTTTACAAAATAGTGTGGTATCCACTTTTCCTCTGATGAAATTTTTCTTCAGAAGAAAATTACTCAACCTCTCATACCAAGCTCTGGGAGCTTGTTTTAGTCCATAAAGAGATTTTTTCAGTTTGTAAACATGATCTGGAAAATTTTCATTTTCAAAACCAGGAGGTTGGTGGACATACACTTCCTCTTCTATAATTCCATTAAGAAAAGCACTTTTAACATCCATCTGATAAAGAGTGATGTTATGTTGTGCAGCAAATGAAATAAGCAAGCGTATAGACTCTAACCTTGCAACAGGAGCATATGTTTCTGTGTAGTCTATGCCTTCTTGTTGACTGTAGCCTTGAGCAACCAGTCTTGCTTTGTTCCTTTCAACTTCTCCTTTCTCATTAAGTTTATTTCTGAAAACCCATTTTGTTCCAATGACATTGAAACCTTTAGGTCTTGGAACCAGATCCCAGACTTCATTCCTTGTGAATTGATTCAGCTCCTCTTGCATAGCTAAAATCCATTCATTATCTTCCAGAGCCTCATCAACAGATGTTGGTTCTATAATTGACACTAAGCCACAGAAGGAAGATTCAGAAGTTCTGAGAAATGCTCTTGTCCTTATTGGATCATCTTTCTTTCCAATTATCACATCCTCTGGATGAGAAGCTTTCATTCTGGAAGAAGATCCTCTGACTGTTGGTCTTTCAGAAATATGCAGATTGTCAAGTTGGGAAGTTAGAGGCGTAGCATCTGGGTTTGCTTCAGAGTCTTTGTCTTCAGTCTTGTCTGCCTCTGAGCCTTCAGAGTCTGTGAGAATAACTTCTCTATCTGCAGAACTTTCAACTTGCTTTGGCTTTTCAGAGCCAAGCTTATCATCAAATCTAACATGAATAGATTCTTCCATAATCTGTGTTTCAGTATTGAATACTCTGTAGCCTTTAGAGCGTTCAGAATAACCAAGCATGAAACACTTCTGTGCTTTGGAATCAAACTTGTTCAGATGATCTTTAGTGTTAAGCATATAACAAATACATCCAAATGGATGAAAATAAGCAATGTTGGGCTTTCTGTTTCTCCACAATTCATAGGGAGTCTTTTCCAGAAGAGGTCTTACAGACACTCTGTTCTGAATATAACATGCTGTATTTATTGCTTCTGCCCACAAGTATTTTGCCAGATTTGTCTCGTTGATCATGGTTCTGGCCATTTCTTGCAATGTTCTATTTTTCCTCTCTACAACTCCATTTTGTTGTGGAGTTCTAGGACAGGAGAAATCATGTGCAATTCCTTTTTCAGAAAAATATTTTTCAAAATATTTGTTTTCAAATTCACCACCATGATCACTTCTGACTTTAATAATTTTGCATTCTTTTTCAGTCTGGACTTGATTGCAGAAGTCAATGAACACAAAATGAGACTCATCCTTGTGTTTTAGAAACTTTACCCATGTCCATCTGCTGTAGTCATCTACAATGACTAACCCATACTTCTTGCCTCTGATGGATGCAGTTTTCACTGGTCCAAACAGATCAATATGAAGTAATTCCAATGGTCTAGAAGTGGAAACAACATTTTTTGGTTTAAAATGAGATTTTGAAAATTTACCCTTTTGACATGCGCCACACAGAGCATCTGAATTGAACTTCAGATTAGGGAGTCCTCTGACCAGATTGAGTTTATTAATCTGAGATATACGTCTCATATTAATATGTCCCAATCTTCTATGCCAGACCCATTGCTCATCATTCACAGATAAAAGGCATTTTACATTTTGAACTTTAAGTTCTGAAAGGTTAATTTTGTAAATGTTGTTTTTCCTCTTTCCACTGAATAGGATTGAACCATTCTTTTGACATACAGCTTTGCAACATTTTTGATTAAAGATGATATCATAACCATTGTCACTTAATTGACTTATGGACAATAGATTATGTTTCAATCCTTCAACTAACAGAACATTAGAAATAGAGGGTAGGTTACCATTACCTATTGTACCAGAGCCAATGATCTTGCCCTTCTGGTTCCCTCCAAATTTCACGTCCCCTCCAGATCTAAGTTCCAGGCTTTGGAACATAGACCTTTCGCCCGTCATATGTCGTGAGCATCCAGAGTCCAGGTACCATGATTGGTGTCTGGATTTTGCTGCTAAAAACATCTGCAACAGGTATTATTTTACTTTTAGGTACCCAGATCTTCTTGGGTCCTTTGGGGTTAGATGTTCTGTGGTTTTGCCTAAACTTCTGTTTTTCAACATAGTGTTTATTCTGGCTAGCCCTTGGCTTAAACACATAAGTACTCTTTTCAGAGCTTGTATGTTTAATATCATTCAGATGACCAAACTTAAAATGAGAATACAGAGGAGTCTTCTTGATGAAGAGTTTATCAACAGATTTTGGATTGCTTCCAGAGGAAGATTCACATCCAATGCCTCTTCTGTTGTTCCCACTAACACCATAGATCATAGAAGCCATTTTGCTTCTGTCTATGCTTTTAGTGAGGAATCTTTTAAAACTGGAGTCATATTTTTCTAAAATATTTTCACTTGACTCTGTTTCAGTATCAGATTCTTGTTGAGTTGTTTCTAAATCATTTTTGAGTTTTAAATTTATTTCTTTCTGCTCAACAAGTTCTGTTCTCAGAAGATCAATCTCAGATTCAAGATTGCTTTTCAGCTTCTTGTATTTGAGTTTAATCTTGCTGTAGCTTTCCAACATGTCAGATAAACTTTCAACAAGTTCAGCTCTGGAGAGTTCAGAAAATACCTCTTCAGAGTCAGAGTCTGATTCTGACTCAGATTCAGATGATGACGTTCCTTCATCTTGATCATTTGTGTTGGCCATTAGCGCAACATTTGCACATTCTTCCTCAGATTCAGAAGATGATTCAGATTCATCTGAGTCATCCCATGTAGCCATCAGAACCTTTTTCTTTTTATCAAACTTCCTTTTGGGTTTTTCCTTTTGAAGTTTGGGACATTCACTCTTGTAGTGTCCAGGTTCTTTACATTCATAGCAAGTGAACTCTTTCTTGCCAGATCTTCTGTGTCCAGAAGATTCTCTCTTTTGATCAGATCTTCTGAAGTTGTTGAACTTCTTCCCTTTGTGCTTCCAGAGTTTGTTGATCCTTCTGGACAGCATGGATAGTTCATCTTCTTCTTCAGAAGAAGATTCCTCAGAGCTTTCTTCATTTACCTGCAAAGCTTTAACAGATTTGTTAGATTTAAAAGCTAAGGATTTACCTTTATCTTTCTTCTGGGGTTCATCTTCCTCCAGCTCAATCTCATGACTTCTCAAAGAACTGATGAGTTCTTCTAATGAGATTTTGTTCAGATCCTTGGCCAGCTTCAATGCAGTCACCATAGGTCTCCATCTGGTAGGAAGACTTCTGATGATCTTCTTGACATGATCAGATGTTGAGTAGCCCTTGTCCAGAACTTTCAACCCAGCTGTTAGAATCTGAAATCTGGAAAACATAGTCTCAATGTTCTCAGATTCTTCCATCTTGAACGCTTCATACTTCTGTATCAGCGCCAGAGCCTTTGTTTCTTTCACCTGAGAGTTTCCCTCATGAGTCATTTTGAGAGACTCAAACATATCATGAGCAGTGTCTCTGTTGGTAATCTTCTCATACTCTGTATGAGAGATTGCATTAAGAAGTATGGTTCTGGCTTTGTGATGATTCTTGAATTCTTTCTTCTGCTCCTCAGTCATTGATTTTCTATCAATCTTTTTGCCATCCTTAGTAGGATGTTCATATCCATCAATGACTAAATCCCAGAGATCAGCATCATACCCCAAGAAAAAACTTTCAAGTCTATCTTTCCAATAATCAAATTTTTCTCCATCAAACATTGGAGGTTTGGTGCTGATTCTGTCTCCTTCATATTTGTTGCTTGATGTAGGAATATCACCCATATTAGCAACCAAATAAATAACAGAGTATTCTTCTCACTGGATCTTTATCTGTCACGGTTAAGTGAATGCACACGCAGAACCAGGCTCTGATACCAACTGAAGGTGAGAAAATACTTAGAAGGGGGGTTGAATAAGTATGACAGAAAATAATCAAAGATAAAAACTCAAGTATTTTTATCCTGGTTCGTTGAACTCAACTACTCCAGTCCACCCTTTTCAAGAGTGATTTGCCTTTCTCAACAAGGACTTAATCCACTATTCAAATCAACTGATTACAAATAGCAACACCTAAGAACAACTGTTCTTAGTCTTCTCAAGAGCTACTGATCTAACCTAGATCCTCTTAAGGAAAACTTCCTTTACAAATTAATGTAATACAATGTAAGAGTAATAAATTGCTTCTATGAAAGCTATAAACACAACTGTGTTATTTCTCTAAGTTTAGAACAATGTATGAACAACAAAGAATATGAGAGCTTGAGAGTTTTTCGCGTGAGAGTGTTCTTGCAATGATTTCGTCACTTGAAGAATGAGCTATGATTTCCTTTATATAGCCACTTGAATATTGGAGAGAATATTTTACCGTTGGAGAAGATATTTCCAATATCAAAAAGGTACAGTCCTTTGTACTATTGCAGCAGAGAGACGGCGCACAAATAGTGGGTGTAGCAATTGTCTGCTGAGCTGTGAATTTACCATATATGGGATGTATCAGAGGAATAATCTTCTTGCAGAGATTTATGTCTATCCCAATTAAGGAAAGATTTGCTGGCATATTCCAACGGATATATTAAAATAATCTTCTTCAAATAATTCTTCAGATAGTTCAGATCAACAATCAATATCAGAGTCTTCAGTCTTCAGAATCTTCTGGAAACTTCAGAGCCTAAGATGTTCTTCAGATGTTGCTGAATCAGAGTCTGGTGCAGCTGTGTGCTTGAAGCGTAACATGCTCTTAGATCAGAGTCTTCACTCAGATCAGAGTCTTCTCTCATTCAGAGTCTCTTCACTCAGAGTCTTCTTTCATTCAGATTCTTGATAATATATGCAGCGTGTTGTATCTTCAGAATCTTGATGACTAAGCTCTTATACTTCAGATTCTTCTAATCTTCAGATGCTCTTGAGCCATTCAGAATTTATAGTTCACATCAAATTTGCTCTTTAAGATTAAAATCTTTTGTGCCTGTAGAAAACAGTTTAGAACAAATTTAGAGAGTATAATTCTTGTATACAAATTATCATTAATGTTATCATCAAAACCTAGAGATATTACTAAGACACAATCTGTGCTCTTACAATCTCCCCCTTTTTGATGATGACAAAACATGAGAAATTTGTTCAATAAAAATATGAATTAAAATTACTCCCCCTGAGATTTACAATCTCCCCCTGAAATGAATACTCTAATGGAATTAGATACTTCCCTTTCTGGTTGAGTACATTTCAGATTCAGAGCCTGATTGAAGCCTGGTTGACATATGTTTGACTTCTAGAGTCAAAGCTTGATGCCATATTAAAGCTTGATGCCAGATGAACAACTTCAGAACACCTGGTTGTTTATCTTGCCATTTCCTGTCTTGAGTTATCTTTTAGATCATAGTACTCAAGGTTAGATATCAGAGTCTGGTCTACTCAGATTTAGCTATTTTTGATCAGGTTCTGAAAAGATAGATCTCAGGAAAAACTTCAATGAAATTTGTCAGATTTTTTTTTAATATCTGGGACACTTAAATTCAAAGAATGTTAGTAACATGTCTGACTTAGTTCAGATAATTGCTTATAGATTTGAACAATCAGATTCTATTTTGTTTCTCCCCCTTTTTGTCATAATCAAAAAGAATTTTAAAAGACAGTAAAGATGCAGAAGAAACACATATCCAGATAAGCAAAAAGATCATTGTCATTAAGTCAAGAGAACATCCAGATTCAGATAAAAGCATGCAAAACATATCAGAAGAAAATCAAAACAAAGCAAAACATGAAAAACTTGTGCAAAACATCAAGTAGGTTTAGCAGATGAGGCTTGTTGAGAAGCAATGAGTTGCAGCAGTGCTGTAATCCTTTCTGAATTTTCATCTTGCTTAGCCATCCAAGTTTTCATTTCTTCATTTGTTTTCTTTTGATCAACCATAAAATCCTTAAGTTCTTTGACATCCTTCTGAAGATCTGTAGATTCTGAAACAGTAGATTCTGAAACAGTCTGAGTAACATCAGGTGCAGGAATTTCTGGAGGTGGAGGAGCTTCTAGAAGAAGAATAGGAGGAGTGTTTCTCTTAATCCGTTTTTGATAAGCAGCAAACCTTACTTTTGACAATCTAAGACATTGAGTCCTGATTTTCAAAGCCTCCCTATTCAGTCTGTAAAGATATTTCTTCCAAACAGCGTCAGCAGCCTCTTTGTCCATAGTAGTCATGCAAACATCCATAATGTCAGCAAAGTCTGAGACATTATCCTTATCAAAATCTCTTAACAGAGTATAAACACGTGATCCCAATTCTGCTTCATCAGGGATTCTGGGTTTTCTTGGTTGGGTTAGTTGTGTTTGTGGTGTTTGTTCAGAAGGTTGAGGTTGTGAAGATGGATGTTCAGATGTTTGTGGTTCAGAAGGTTGAGGATTGATTTATGGTTCAGATGTTGGTTGGTTGGTTTGTGGTTCAGATGTTTGTTGGTCAGAATGTTGTGGTTGAGGTATTGAGGGAATTGGTTGGGTTTCTGTTGGTTGTGGAGTGTTTTGGATTTCAAGAGGTTGTGGAGTGAGAGTTTGAGTTGGGGAATTTTGTGGAGAAGGTGGATGTTCAGAAGTTGGAGATTTAAACAGCTGTTTCCAAACACTCTCAGAACGAGGTTGTTTGAGATCATTCAAGCATTCATTAATGTAACCAGATGATTCATCATCAGATGATGCATCAGAGTGGTTAGATTTTTCAGAAGTTGAAGATAAATTGACAGACTGGTTTAAAGGTGTGACATCTAATATCTCATCAGGATCAATGAGATATTCAGGTTGGTCAGAGTGTTCAGGGTGAACATCCTCTGGAATGGTATATTCTGGGATAGTGTTTTGTGGTTGTGGTGTTGTTTGTTGAGTTTGTTGTGGAATTTCTGTTTGTATGTTTGTTGGTTGCTTGGATTGTGGTGTATGAGGGGGGACAGAAGATGGTTTAGAGATAAAAGTTTTAGAGGGTGTGGGGGTATCAGAATGATGAACAGGATTAGAATCAGTGTTAAATACCTGTTTCAGAGTATCTCTAATTTCTTCAAAAGTTGCTGCAGGAGGATTTGGTTGAACCTTCTTCAGCTTCTTCCTTTTCTTCTTCTTTTCAGCATCTGAATGCTTCCTTTTCTTCTGATGACCTTCACTATCAATTTTTCTCTTACGTCTTCTTTCCCTTGTCAAATCAGGAAGAACTTGGCCTTCCTTCTGCAAAAGATTGGCAGGAATCTCAACACCATCTCTTAGGCAGCGAGCAACATACTCAGCAATAATTTCTCTAGGTTCATCTGAGGTGAATAAAGGAAAATCCTTAACAGGAATCCTTTTTCCCCTAACTTCTTCAGAGTTAGTTTTCCTTGGTTTCTCAGATAAATCATCAACCAGTTTCATCCTTCTCAAAGTTAAACCGTTTATTTCAGAGCCAATGATATAAGTCAGATCTTCTGTCAACCCAGCCTCTTGCAGATGCGCCACAAGTTGGTTTTCTATCAGAATATCTGAAATCAGCCTTCCCATAGGGATCCATGTTCTGACTTTTCCAGATTTATCTCTGGCTGTTTCCCTTGTTTCCTTGACGTGAGACACCAGATGATTAAACAACAAATATGGAAGATCAATCTGAATGTTTTGGTGTAAACAATACATGAAGTAAAGTTGTTCAGCATTAACATAATCAGAAGAGTTTGAAGAGGGTCTGTGAAAGATGGTGTTCATGAAAATCTTAGCCCATATCTTGTAAGTGGGTTTCAAGAACTTAACCTTCTTACAAGGTTCACCAGTAGTACAGATTTCTTGACATACATCTTTCAGGTCTTCACGCGCAGAAGACAGAGAGGTTACTCCATCAGTTGCCTTAAAACCTATGAGTTTCCTTATCAGGTTTTCAGTGATAACTATCTTTTTTCCCAGCACAGAGGAGTGAATGAACTTTGGAGTAGCATATGCATGGATCCAGAACTCCTTCACTAACGTTGGATACACATGACCCATAAGCCTGTCAAAGTAACCGTCCCAGCCTTGTGCTTTGATTGAAGAAATCAGATCAAACCCATTTTCAGCAAGATCTTCTAAGTCCACGAAACTTTCACACAGTACTTCTAGTGAATCAACAACAGTTAGGAGAGTGCGTACTGGTTCTTGGACAGTGGTAGCATTTTTGGTAGTAACAGCGTTTGAAGTAGATGCCATTGTTGACGATGATGAAGAAGATGAAGGTTTCTGAGTTCTTTTAGGGTTTGCAAAGAGAGAGAACAACAAACAAAAGCGCATATGTGTTTGAGAATGTGAAAAGTGTGAATGTGTTATGAGAATGGTTTATATAGACAAATAAAGCAAGCATGGGAAACACAACAGACACACATAGGACACATACGCACGTTTGCATTAAATGAAAAGTAATCATTTTTAATTATGATATGACATTTGGGGGAAAATCAAGACAGATTGAGATTTTCAAAGCAATACCTTAAACGTCATAATCAGTAGGTGTACTCCATCTTTTCAGATTCTGAGTGACACGTGTTTGCTTGCATGTGATTCTATAACTCTTAAGAAATGAAACGTTTTCAACTTTCAGATCCTCTGAGATGGTCAGTTCAGAGTTTCACACAAAAAAAATAATTCACAGATAAATTAAACAAGCAAGACAGATGAAATACTTCAGAGTGTTAAACACTTAGCATCTGAGAAGTTGACTCTGAGAAATATTACTCTGGACAAAAATCCATACAAATATTTTTTAGAATAAATTTAAACCTATCTTCAGCAAGGGGTTTTGTGAAAATATCTGCCCATTGATGATCTGTATCAACAAAGGCTAAATTTATTACACCCTTCTGAACATAGTCTCTGATGAAATGATGTTTAATCTCTATATGTTTGGCCTTAGAGTGTAAAATTGGATTTTTGGATAAACATATAGCAGAAGTATTATCACAGAAGATAGAAAGATTACTCTCATAGATTTGATAATCTTCTAGTTGACTCTTCATCCAGAGCATCTGAGTGGAACATCCAGCAGCAGCAATGTATTCTGCCTCTGTGGTTGATAGTGCAATTGTTGGTTGCTTCTTGCTGTACCACGAGATCAGATGACTTCCAAGAAACTGACAGCTTCCAGAAGTACTTTTGCGCTCAACTCTATCTCCAGCATAGTCAGCATCACAGAATCCAACTAGTGAATATTTGTCAGATCTTCTGTAACACAAACCAACATTAGCAGTACCTTTCAGATACCTTAGAATCCTCTTAACAGCAGTTAAGTGTGATTCTCTTGGATCTGATTGGAATCTAGCACATAAACAAACACTAAACAGGATGTCTGGTCTAGAAGCAGTCAAATAAAGAAGAGATCCTATCATACCTCTGTAGAGTTTCTGATCTACCTTCTTACTTACCTCTTCCTTACCTAGAGTGCTTGTAGGATGCATTGGAGTCTTTGCCATTTTGCTATCCAGCATGTTAAACTTCTTCAGAAGCTCTTTAACATACTTGGTCTGATGTATGTAGGTGCACTCTGGAGTCTGATTTACTTGGATTCCCAGAAAGAATCTCAATTCTCCCATCATGCTCATCTCAAATTCTGCCTGCATACATTTAGCAAACTCCTTTCCAAGCATAATATTTGTTGATCCAAAAATAATATCATCTACATAAATTTGACAAATCAACAAATCTTTCTTAATGGTTTTACAAAATAGTGTGGTATCCACTTTTCCTCTGATGAAATTTTTCTTCAGAAGAAAATTACTCAACCTCTCATACCAAGCTCTGGGAGCTTGTTTTAGTCCATAAAGAGATTTTTTCAGTTTGTAAACATGATCTGGAAAATTTTCATTTTCAAAACCAGGAGGTTGGTGGACATACACTTCCTCTTCTATAATTCCATTAAGAAAAGCACTTTTAACATCCATCTGATAAAGAGTGATGTTATGTTGTGCAGCAAATGAAATAAGCAAGCGTATAGACTCTAACCTTGCAACAGGAGCATATGTTTCTGTGTAGTCTATGCCTTCTTGTTGACTGTAGCCTTGAGCAACCAGTCTTGCTTTGTTCCTTTCAACTTCTCCTTTCTCATTAAGTTTATTTCTGAAAACCCATTTTGTTCCAATGACATTGAAACCTTTAGGTCTTGGAACCAGATCCCAGACTTCATTCCTTGTGAATTGATTCAGCTCCTCTTGCATAGCTAAAATCCATTCATTATCTTCCAGAGCCTCATCAACAGATGTTGGTTCTATAATTGACACTAAGCCACAGAAGGAAGATTCAGAAGTTCTGAGAAATGCTCTTGTCCTTATTGGATCATCTTTCTTTCCAATTATCACATCCTCTGGATGAGAAGCTTTCATTCTGGAAGAAGATCCTCTGACTGTTGGTCTTTCAGAAATATGCAGATTGTCAAGTTGGGAAGTTAGAGGCGTAGCATCTGGGTTTGCTTCAGAGTCTTTGTCTTCAGTCTTGTCTGCCTCTGAGCCTTCAGAGTCTGTGAGAATAACTTCTCTATCTGCAGAACTTTCAACTTGCTTTGGCTTTTCAGAGCCAAGCTTATCATCAAATCTAACATGAATAGATTCTTCCACAATCTGTGTTTCAGTATTGAATACTCTGTAGCCTTTAGAGCGTTCAGAATAACCAAGCATGAAACACTTCTGTGCTTTGGAATCAAACTTGTTCAGATGATCTTTAGTGTTAAGCATATAACAAATACATCCAAATGGATGAAAATAAGCAATGTTGGGCTTTCTGTTTCTCCACAATTCATAGGGAGTCTTTTCCAGAAGAGGTCTTACAGACACTCTGTTCTGAATATAACATGCTGTATTTATTGCTTCTGCCCAAAAGTATTTTGCCAGATTTGTCTCGTTGATCATGGTTCTGGCCATTTCTTGCAATGTTCTATTTTTCCTCTCTACAACTCCATTTTGTTGTGGAGTTCTAGGACAGGAGAAATCATGTGCAATTCCTTTTTCAGAAAAATATTTTTCAAAATATTTGTTTTCAAATTCACCACCATGATCACTTCTGACTTTAATAATTTTGCATTCTTTTTCAGTCTGGACTTGATTGCAGAAGTCAATGAACACAAAATGAGACTCATCCTTGTGTTTTAGAAACTTTACCCATGTCCATCTGCTGTAGTCATCTACAATGACTAACCCATACTTCTTGCCTCTGATGGATGCAGTTTTCACTGGTCCAAACAGATCAATATGAAGTAATTCCAATGGTCTAGAAGTGGAAACAACATTTTTTGGTTTAAAATGAGATTTTGAAAATTTACCCTTTTGACATGCGCCACACAGAGCATCTGAATTGAACTTCAGATTAGGGAGTCCTCTGACCAGATTGAGTTTATTAATCTGAGATATACGTCTCATATTAATATGTCCCAATCTTCTATGCCAGACCCATTGCTCATCATTCACAGATAAAAGGCATTTTACATTTTGAACTTTAAGTTCTGAAAGGTTAATTTTGTAAATGTTGTTTTTCCTCTTTCCACTGAATAGGATTGAACCATTCTTTTGACATACAGCTTTGCAACATTTTTGATTAAAGATGATATCATAACCATTGTCACTTAATTGACTTATGGACAATAGATTATGTTTCAATCCTTCAACTAACAGAACATTAGAAATAGAGGGTAGGTTACCATTACCTATTGTACCAGAGCCAATGATCTTGCCCTTCTGGTTCCCTCCAAATTTCACGTCCCCTCCAGATCTAAGTTCCAGGCTTTGGAACATAGACCTTTCGCCCGTCATATGTCGTGAGCATCCAGAGTCCAGGTACCATGATTGGTGTCTGGATTTTGCTGCTAAAAACATCTGCAACAGGTATTATTTTACTTTTAGGTACCCAGATCTTCTTGGGTCCTTTGGGGTTAGATGTTCTGTGGTTTTGCCTAAACTTCTGTTTTTCAACATAGTGTTTATTCTGGCTAGCCCTTGGCTTAAACACATAAGTACTCTTTTCAGAGCTTGTATGTTTAATATCATTCAGATGACCAAACTTAAAATGAGAATACAGAGGAGTCTTCTTGATGAAGAGTTTATCAACAGATTTTGGATTGCTTCCAGAGGAAGATTCACATCCAATGCCTCTTCTGTTGTTCCCACTAACACCATAGATCATAGAAGCCATTTTGCTTCTGTCTATGCTTTTAGTGAGGAATCTTTTAAAACTGGAGTCATATTTTTATAAAATATTTTCACTTGACTCTGTTTCAGTATCAGATTCTTGTTGAGTTGTTTCTAAATCATTTTTGAGTTTTAAATTTATTTCTTTCTGCTCAACAAGTTCTGTTCTCAGAAGATCAATCTCAGATTCAAGATTGCTTTTCAGCTTCTTGTATTTGAGTTTAATCTTGCTGTAGCTTTCCAACATGTCAGATAAACTTTCAACAAGTTCAGCTCTGGAGAGTTCAGAAAATACCTCTTCAGAGTCAGAGTCTGATTCTGACTCAGATTCAGATGATGACGTTCCTTCATCTTGATCATTTGTGTTGGCCATTAGCGCAACATTTGCACATTCTTCCTCAGATTCAGAAGATGATTCAGATTCATCTGAGTCATCCCATGTAGCCATCAGAACCTTTTTCTTTTTATCAAACTTCCTTTTGGGTTTTTCCTTTTGAAGTTTGGGACATTCACTCTTGTAGTGTCCAGGTTCTTTACATTCATAGCAAGTGAACTCTTTCTTGCCAGATCTTCTGTGTCCAGAAGATTCTCTCTTTTGATCAGATCTTCTGAAGTTGTTGAACTTCTTCCCTTTGTGCTTCCAGAGTTTGTTGATCCTTCTGGACAGCATGGATAGTTCATCTTCTTCTTCAGAAGAAGATTCCTCAGAGCTTTCTTCATTTACCTGCAAAGCTTTAACAGATTTGTTAGATTTAAAAGCTAAGGATTTACCTTTATCTTTCTTCTGGGGTTCATCTTCCTCCAGCTCAATCTCATGACTTCTCAAAGAACTGATGAGTTCTTCTAATGAGATTTTGTTCAGATCCTTGGCCAGCTTCAATGCAGTCACCATAGGTCTCCATCTGGTAGGAAGACTTCTGATGATCTTCTTGACATGATCAGATGTTGAGTAGCCCTTGTCCAGAACTTTCAACCCAGCTGTTAGAATCTGAAATCTGGAAAACATAGTCTCAATGTTCTCAGATTCTTCCATCTTGAACGCTTCATACTTCTGTATCAGCGCCAGAGCCTTTGTTTCTTTCACCTGAGAGTTTCCCTCATGAGTCATTTTGAGATACTCAAACATATCATGAGCAGTGTCTCTGTTGGTAATCTTCTCATACTCTGTATGAGAGATTGCATTAAGAAGTATGGTTCTGGCTTTGTGATGATTCTTGAATTCTTTCTTCTGCTCCTCAGTCATTGATTTTCTATCAATCTTTTTGCCATCCTTAGTAGGATGTTCATATCCATCAATGACTAAATCCCAGAGATCAGCATCATACCCCAAGAAAAAACTTTCAAGTCTATCTTTCCAATAATCAAATTTTTCTCCATCAAACATTGGAGGTTTGGTGCTGATTCTGTCTCCTTCATATTTGTTGCTTGATGTAGGAATATCACCCATATTAGCAACCAAATAAATAACAGAGTATTCTTCTCACTGGATCTTTATCTGTCACGGTTAAGTGAATGCACACGCAGAACCAGGCTCTGATACCAACTGAAGGTGAGAAAATACTTAGAAGGGGGGTTGAATAAGTATGACAGAAAATAATCAAAGATAAAAACTCAAGTATTTTTATCCTGGTTCGTTGAACTCAACTACTCCAGTCCACCCTTTTCAAGAGTGATTTGCCTTTCTCAACAAGGACTTAATCCACTATTCAAATCAACTGATTACAAATAGCAACACCTAAGAACAACTGTTCTTAGTCTTCTCAAGAGCTACTGATCTAACCTAGATCCTCTTAAGGAAAACTTCCTTTACAAATTAATGTAATACAATGTAAGAGTAATAAATTGCTTCTATGAAAGCTATAAACACAATTGTGTTATTTCTCTAAGTTTAGAACAATGTATGAACAGCAAAGAATATGAGAGCTTGAGAGTTTTTCGCGTGAGAGTGTTCTTGCAATGATTTCGTCACTTGAAGAATGAGCTATGATTTCCTTTATATAGCCACTTGAATATTGGAGAGAATATTTTACCGTTGGAGAAGATATTTCCAATATCAAAAAGGTACAGTCCTTTGTACTATTGCAGCAGAGAGACGGCGC
>CAWUDS030001768.1:597500-632500 GCA_963859935.3 Lathyrus sativus | reverse complement strand
CCCCCCCACACACACATGAACACACGCAAGCACACACACACACACAAATACGTGCGCTTGACACACACACACACACGTGCACACGCACACAAACACGCGCACACACACACACGCACGTGCGCGCCCACACACACACCCACGCATGCGCACGCACACACAAACACGCACGCTCTCACGCTTAAACACACACACGCACGCACGCACACAAACGTGCATGCACACACAAACACCTACGCCCTCACGCTTAAACACACACATGCGCAGACACAGGCACACCCGTACACCTGTGCGCACACACAATCTCTCTCTCTCTCACACACACACACACGCCCTCACGCTTAAACACACACATGCACACACGCAAGCATGCACACACAGACAAGCGTGCACGCGCACACACATACACACTCACAAACACGTGCGCGCGCACACAAACATACGCATACACGCATGCGCACACAGACACACAGACACGCATGCATGCACGCACGCCCTCACGCATACACACACATACACACACACACGCACAGACACCCACGCGTGCACACACAAACACACACACACACACACACAAACATACACACACACGCACACACACACATACATAAACACACACACCAGCGCGTACACACACACACACTCACAGGCACACACGCACACGCTCACACACACGTGTGCGCACAATCTCACACACACACACACACAAACACACACAAACACACACACACACACGCGCGTTCCTGCAAGCACACACACACTTGCACACACATACACATGCACACACGCAAATACACGGACACACAAGCGCGCGCGAACACACGTTCACGCGTGCATGCACACACACGTGCACGCACGCACACACGTACACGCACACGTAAACACATGCACGCACGCAAGCACACACACACACACACACACGCATACACACGTCCGCACGCACGCAAGCACAGACAAACACACACGCGCGCGCACCCACACGCATACACGCGTCCGCTCACTAACACACGCACGCACGCAAGCACGCAAACACACACGCGCATGCGCGCATACCCACACACACGTGCATGTGCGGGCACACACACTCACTCACATATATATACACGTGCGCATGCACACACACCCATATGCACGCATGCAAGCACAGAAACACACACGCGTGCACACATACACTCACACGCGCGTTCACATATACACGCACACATGTACACGCAAACACACAAACACTCGTGTGCACACACACACTTACACATACACACACGCACAAGCACAAGCACATGCCCGCGCGTGCGCACCCGTACACACAGACACACGCACGCATGCGCACGCATGCACGCATACATATACACACACGCGTGCGCACACATACACACACACACACATGCACGCATACACACACACACACACGTGTGCGCACACATACACAAACACACGCGTGCGCACACATACACGCACACACACACACAAACGCACGTGCACACACAAACACGCACACACACACATGCGCGCACACACACACACACGTGCGTGCGCCCATTCTCTCTCTCTCTCTCACAGACACACACACGTGCCGAACATACACACGCACACGCGTGCACATACACACACACACGCACACATACATACACACACGCACACACTTACACCCGTACGCACACACTCTCTCTGTCTCTCTCACACACACACACATGCTCACACACAAACACAAACACACACACACACACGTGTGCACCCATGCATACACACACACACACGCATACACATACACAAGCACACACCCGCGCGTGCACACACACACACACACGCACACGCACACAAGTGCGCTCACACACTCTCTCACACACATACTCACACACACACATACGTGCACACACACTCCCACATACACAAACACACACACACACACACGATTGTGCATACACACACATGCACGCACGCAAGCAAGCACACACACACACACACACTCGCGCATACACAAACACACGCACACACACACGTGCACACATTCAAGTACGCACACACACATGCACGCACGCAAGCACACACACTAACTGTCGCACCTCAAAAATTCATTTCGAACATACGACCCTCGCGCGAAAGGCGCGGAAATTGCGGTTCGACAGGTTCGCCACCGAACTTTATTTTTCCCGAATGAACGGGAGAGGAAAATATCGAGAAAACCTCATAGAGCGGAAGGAACACGGCCGTCGCAACCATATTCCTGGGTTCGGGAGTCGGTTACGCGAGGGGAAGGTATTAGCACCCCTCACGTCCGTCGTACTCGACGGGAACCTCTTAATTCGAGTTAATGGATGTTAGCTAAGTTTAATTCTTCTCTTCTCACTATTAAATGCTAAAGGATACTATAAAGGGATAAAGACACTAGGGGAAAGGGGATGGTTAGAGGATAGGGTGCTCGCCAAGGATTGAGGCCCTTGTGCCTACGTATGCTCATTCGGACGAGAATGAGAAATCAGAGTGTCGTAGTTCGACTACGGGAAAGGATGGGGGGAAATGGAAGATGGAGGGAATTGTGCTCGCCAAGATCATCGCAATCTTGTGCCTACGTATCTTACATTCAAGAGTGAATGAAGAATCAGAGCAGTCGTAGTTCGTGGTAACGACCACGAAAAGAACGGGTTTGAATTGGTTGAAAGTGGGTACGGATGACGACTACTTGAAGCTTAAGAAAGACTTCTCGGACCCAAGTAATCGGGAGAGCGAACCAAAGACTTGGAACTCTCTCTTTTTCATCTTGAAGATAAGGTTGTGTTTGAGAGGATAAGGTTGAAGTGATGACGATCACTTGAAGCCTAAGAAAGACTTCACAGACCCCAAGTGATCAGGAAAGCGAACCAAAGACTTGGAACACTCTCTTTTTCATCGTAAAAGAAGGTGTTTGAAAGGTGAGTGGAAGGATGAGTAATTAGAGATGGTTGAATATTGTCAAGTTGCTAATGTTATTTAAAGGCGTCAATTGCTTACACACGAATAAGATAACTCGCATATAAACAACGGAAAGCAAGATCAAAGACTTGAACCTACTCTTTACACCTTGAAAAGAATTGAATAGTTGTTAATTGATTGATAGTTTGTTACGAAAATCCACTTGACGTTGGATCAAGGGTTTGACTTATTATCGCGTGCAAAATGTGTAATGGACATGGTTTGAGAAACGGGACCCACTTGACTTACGCATCAAGGGTCGAATTATGTGCAATAGGTTGATGGCGAATGCGTATGAGAACTCGACTTACGGGTTGTTTGAAAGTGGCTCGATGATGAATCGAGAATTAGTTTGAAAATAGTTTGAATCCGCTCTAGTCCCTATGGGTGCTCCTAGGAGATAAACTAATAATCAAAGAAATGCGAAACATACATCGGAATGGGAGAGGGATACATGTAAGTTACACAGGATTGCACGAAATAAAGGGGTCTCATTGTCAGGTAGCCCAAGAGAAAGCCGTGTGTGTGCATTTGTGTCCTAAACTACGCCTTGAGCAAAGTCGGGCACGATTTAAAATTAAGATACCTGCAAATAACCAATGATACAACAGTCCACCAATTTGGCTTTTAGGATTTCGATAGTTTATTAAGTATTTTCGATTATGGATGAATAAATATGAATAAATATGATATGATAATAATAGTATGAATAAATAATATGACAATAACATAGTAAGATAATATAACAATAATATCCACAATAATATTCAACAGAAATTAAATTCAATGGTTAGTGAATCGAATCGGGATATGAAAGAATGGATCTCGTCTTAATCGTAAACATAATGCCGATTAATCGAAGGTAGCCTATCACAATCCCAAAGTACGGAAAATGACCCCAATGGTTATTCACCATAGATTTGAAATCGAGAAGGTTATCAACTTCGATACGCGACGCTTACGAATAAAAGACTTTCATCGATCCAATAATCAAAATAAATCGGAGAGAAAAAAGGTGGTCTCAGATCCTTGGTTTCACGTCAATATTTTGATGGCTAAACGGCGGAAACTTCGTCATCGACCAACTAATAATAAATGCTAGAATAGTAACGAAGTATAGTTACTAAGAACTCATAAAAATGTTTTGACAACCCATAAAAAAAATAAGATTAAGAACATAATTAAATAAATGTTTTCAAAAAGATAAAAACAAAAATAAAGAGAAAAATATAGAAGGTATCATATGGGTTCATGAGAGGCCCATCATCCTTCTCCAAAGACGGGTGGCGGTTAAAAAAAAGGGAGGTGAAATAAGAAAGCAAACAGACATAAAGCCCACATCCATCCAGCTAAAAGACAGTAACAAGTGAAACGGGTAATGCTAGGCCACGAAAGCTGAACCAGATTTTTTTAAAAATGCTAATACAAAAGTTTTTTTGTTCTTGCAATAGAATGAATAAATGAAAAAAAAACGAAACAAGTTGCGGTGAGAACTAGAACAGTTCCAAAACGTGAAGACACAACGAAGGCCCCCAGTTGAATCGAAGTAAGCCTTGAACGCGTTAATGCGAGAAAAAACAGTTTTGGATGCTACGACAACAACCACAGATTGTACTTCTCAACCTTCTTCGTCGTGTACTCCGGGTCTCACAACCTCTACTTGCCTTGCGGTTTTCGATTGCTTCAATTTAGAGTTGTATGTTTCAAGCTTTTCCTCCTTCTCAGATCTTTGATTCTTTGTTCTTTTCCTTTTTTTGGGGGGTTTGGTTTGGAGGTTACGGTTTTAGTGGAAGTTTGAATGGGGTCGTACGCCAAGTGTTTGTGAAAATTACCCCTGTTCGCGTTTGAGCTTTGGGCTTGGAGGAGAGAAATCGAACCGTGGGTTTCCGGAAAGAGAAGAGGAAAGGAAGTGTTGTTGTCGTTCTGTTACTGAAGGAGGAGATATGAAAGGTTTTTTTTGTTGTTGATTATGGTGGTGAATGAGGGATACACAGCCATGAAAGGTGTTCTGAGATTGAAAGAGGATTCTCACATGGAAGAGGTATTGTATGGTGATTGTATGCTTATTGAATAAGAGTGAATAACATGGTAGCTGAAGTTTGATAAAGGTTGCAGTGTTTGAATGTGTTTTGATTGACAGAGTTATGGTTGAAAACTTGAAGGATGTTTTGAAGGTTTTTGGGTATGTTGAAGCCAGAAGGTGTGGAGGTTGTACGTGAGATGTATAGAGGTGATGGAAGGAAGGGGAATGGAGTAGATGAATAGTGCGGCTAGGTCTTTTTCTTGGGACCTCTCATATGATTTTATATGGAGAGAGTATGTGGAGGATTGAGGTGATTGACTTAATCTCCTCTTTTGTCTGTTAGTGAGGTAAAAATTTCAATTGATTTTCACTGCGGTAACTGCCCCTTTTCTTTACTTTTTACTGTGGTAATTAATGTTCAAGTTTTATTGTTACTCTGCCTGATGGATAATTTGTGGAGCAGGCAAGGTGTGAGCAACATACTCGCAGCTATCATCGCATTTTACTCATCTCAGATGCTTGGAGCTTGGCATGATATAATATTGTTCTTCGTTTTACCGTCGCGATTCAACAGTTGGAACAAACGTGACAGGTCGAAACGGCACTCATGCTATGGCTTAAATGCAAGTTGGGAGTAATTCACATGGTGAAATCTTGGCTTGCAATCGAAATCGTGTAAGTACGTGAACAAGAGCATCGTTGGAAACATCAAGGTCTCCTGAAATCTGCACAATTTCATCGTCATCGGAAGCGATTCTAGGAAGATTTCCCTTTGACAGTATGCGAATGTTGGACTTTGTAAGCCTCCTCATCTCAGTTATAATAGATCCTCCTTTACCAATAAGGCAGCCAATTCTTGATGATGATACCAGCAGACGGGTAGTGAAAGAGATTATTCCAGAATCTCTTTCATTTTTCACTGCATCGAGGTTGCAAACGTACAGCTGCTTCTATTATTGGAGAGAAATTTTCTTCAAAGAACTCTTTTGTTGCTATGCTTCTGATGGTTTATCGATGTTGCAAGATATTATGGATGTTCTAAAAGAGTCACTGGTTGTACTGTCGGAGAAGCTTGAGGTGTGGTCTATGATGGCTGGCTTTTAGAATTAAAGCAGTGTTTTGGTTTGCTGCAAGAAATAGACGCGCAGTTTGTGACGGTTTTCTTGGGTGTTTGGGCTGAGTTGTGGGCTGGAATTTGAGGTAACCCGTACCGTTGCTGCGTGATGGTTTTCTTTTGGATTTTTTGTCATGTTGTCCACTAGGGTGGGGGGTTTCCTACATAGCATCTTCCAAGACAAATTCTTTGTCCTTTCTAACATCATTTAGACTACTGCGACCAGTTGTTTTGGATACTTGCATTAAAGTGGGCAAAAGCATAGCCATGAGAGAACTGCTGGATGAGTTTTCATTATGGCTTTCTTGGATTTCTGAATCAACAGGATCGCCAAATACATAAATCTCATCCATACAAACACTGCCTTTAGTCTGAAGTGAGAGTAGACAAAGTGTGACAGAAATGCAAGGATTCACGTCATTGATCTCAGTTGTAGCTTCATAAAGATCCTGAGCGGTATTTGTCAAGTTGATATAGGGTTTTGCGTGCAAAGTAGTATCAACCGCTTTAACTTCAACCCAATCATCTTCACTTCTAACATTTTCATCACACAGAGAATCAACATGGTTAACACAATGAGAACGAAGAACCGGGCCGTCTCTAAAAGCGACACCACAACGAACCGTACATAAATACTCATTACTGGATTTCAAATCAAGCGCGGTGTAAATCTGATACACTCGCGCAATGCTTCGAATGTAGATTTGTCTCAGCTCGTGCTTCTCTGCAAAATTAATGGTGATTTCGCAAGGGGTGGAATCCGGTGAGGCGGAGTGTAGGAGAAGAGGATGAGATTCGACGGTGGTGGTGGATTCGTTGTCAGCGCCGAAAGAGAGAGACGTTTGGAAGCTGAGGCAGTTATGGAGAGTGCCGGAGGATAGGGTCCAATTAGTTTGGGAACTCCAATTTGCATCTTCCATTATCTATTTTTTCACTAACACATGGCTTTTTTTGACATGAAATTACAGGTGATAGCATTTATGGTTGTGATGTGGGCCACGTGAACAAGGTTATCTGAAGAATGGCACCGCAATTTGCTGTTGTGGAGGCACTTGAGCGTTGTATGAGACTATCATGTATGAAGTCTGTTGAAGAGGAGGGGTCAGATTGTGACTTTTTGTCGCATGAGTTGTATAGCTCATCTTCATGTTACGGCAAATTGCTATATTAATCTTAACAGGCTTTGCAAAACAGTGGAGATGGAATGGAGATAAAATAGTGGGTTGCTGCAGGTGGGTAAAGGTTCACATATTGCGGGGAATTTTGTAGGATGTTGCCAATCCATTTGAGAAAATTGGTTTATGCCTTTTGCAAGTGGCCTATTTGGTGAATGTCCGCATGATTTTGCAAAAGGAAGTTGCGAGCCTTTTTTCATTTCCTTCACACTGCCAAGCTTGTGAGCTATACGTCGACGATTGTGAATTTGTGCGTAACAACCCCAAGGCTAACAAGCTCCGGTTAAGGTACGTTTGCGAGCTGTCTATTATTCACGCTTTCACACAATATGCCATAAATTCCACGACGTATTTACCGTAACCGTCACATTAAAATGAGCTTATATTTTGAACTGGACTCCTATATTAAAACGTTGTTGTGGTGCGTTTTGATTTTATGATTCCTTTTAATCCATTGCTATTATTTTCAGGTTGTGGTGTTAGTGAATATGCTGTCTTTGCTGGTGTATCTGGTGTTGAATTACCAATTGAATCATTGTGGGACCATGTTCTGTAGGCTTTAAATTTGGAACGGTATATCTCGCAAGAAGTCGCATAGTAGCAGCTTGTGAGGCTTGATTGGAGGTGGGTCATATGAATCTTTTTCCCTTCTCATGCTGCTGAGTAATTCATCTTTCCTTAAATCAAAAGTATGAGATTTAATGTGAGGGATTTGTGAGGTCCTGCAGCAATTGACGTAGTTTCCACAAACACAGCTGCAACTTTGTGAGTTGGTAGCAAAAGGTGTGCGTGATGCCGCGAGCGAAACTTTTAGGTAAAACATGGCATAGTGACTTTGTGGAGTACCCTTGTATGTTCCTTGGCTGCTGTTTTTGTATGCGTATTGGTACCGATTGAGTTCAAATCACAAATGCTGTCATTACAGGTCTGGTTTTCTATGTGTGACAATGGATGACGGTTTTTGCAATGAATGGTTTTCGAAAGTTTACGTGGGGCCTGAAGGGTACAAAATCTCGGCATACTCGTCGTTGCTGCGCAGGTCACATTTTACTGGGTTAGTGTTTTTACATATGATGCTTGGTGATGGTTTCAGTATGATTTCCACAAGTTTTCTTAGAATGAATTCTTGATCTTTATTTCATACAACCTGTCTTTCTCTGTGTTTGTATTCACCACTGTGTAATGGTTTCAAGTTTGCATAATGTTGTGCTGCAGGTTTTAACATATTGGTTCCCGCTTGTTACAAAGTTATGTTGGCTAGAGAAATGAGCACCCGCAATCTTTGTTGCAAAATGAAGGTTGACTTGCTTGCTGCGAGAAGCGGATGTGCGGCATGTGACGGTTTCACGATGTTATTTTACCGTGGCTTGAATTTTATTAAGACAATGGAATTGTGGTTGTTGTAACATCATATGAATCATGATGCATTGTACCACGTTTTGTCGGTTTCTCATTAAGTTCTGTTATGCACTTATGCATGATGGTTGGTGTACATGCTCGCAATTGGTGGTCGTGCGAGACGCGCATCATACATTGTGCCGTTGCTGCAGTATTTGAAAAAGAAGCAGGTTGTGCGTTGCAAACGAGAGAAGTTGGAGGGCTCTGCAGAATTGGAACAGGTCTTGTTTACTGGCTGTGTCGATGATGGACCAACAAAATTGTGCGGTTGGTACAGCTTTAACGCAGGTTGTGAGTATGGCATGGCAGGTTGTGACAATTTCTTTCGCCTGTGCAGCTGTAAACCTCATTGATATGGCAGTGTAACAATATATGATGAAGACGGGGTTCATGCTCCCTTTGGTGTAAAAACTCTCAGATGTCGTTTACCGCAACGTGAGCACAACATATCCAGCCACCCACAGAACCAGCAAGAGTCATGAAGTTCTTGATTTTGAGAGCGCGTATGGGCTGACAGAAGGTTCTCAAAGATGTGCAGATGACACTCTGCCGAGGGTGAATGGCATGGCAACGATTATTTCTTGCACCGTTTGAAAATTCCCAATTCCATCTTGCGAGATAATGAATATGGAAGCTGCCTTTGTGATTCTGTTCGCCAGATTTGCTTGGAATATTCATTGAGTCCTCTGTGTTTTCTTTTTAATTAATTATTGGAATGATGAACCTTGTGTAATAGCTTCACAATTTTCCTTGCCTGTTCCAACTTGTGGGGTCTTCAAAGACCATCTGTCGGTTTCCAACCAAATGACCTTCTTATTTTTCTATTACTTTTGTATTAAGTTTGTGGCTTGGTGTGAAGAAATCGTACAAAGCTTTTGCTGCAGGGTGAAAATGGATTGACATTTTTCTGTCCTTTGTATAGAAACCTTTAAATTATGCAGGGTGCCATTAAGGAACCCAAAAGCCTCTTTTGTAAAAAAGGTCCAGCTTGCAAGTCCTTTTCCCTTCCGTTTTTTTTTGTGTGTAGGTGGGTGAGATTCAATAAGACAACACAATGGTATTGGGCTCTTGTGAACAAAGCTTTTTCTTTTGTAGAATCATTTCCTTTTTCCTAATGATTAACAAGGAAGAAAAAGAACTTATGATGTGGA
This sequence comes from Lathyrus sativus, assembly GCA_963859935.3. NCBI lineage: Eukaryota > Viridiplantae > Streptophyta > Magnoliopsida > Fabales > Fabaceae > Lathyrus > Lathyrus sativus. The sequence continues at coordinate 622,696 of CAWUDS030001768.1, read as the reverse complement.
TTCAGGATCTTGAATATGGTTTGACAATAACTAATGGTCAAAGGATAAATTAAATTCTCAAATTAATTTTGTTAACATTATCCAATTGAAACACATTGAAACCAAAACTCCTCTTCGAAGATCTTCGACCACACCTTGTATTGAAACCAGAAGAGCAGGACAAGAATAATTTTCTTAATCATGAAAGACTTAACTCATCCCACCTTTACAAACCGAACCAATGTAACTAATTTGAATTTATGTAAAAAAACCTAATCAGATCCCCATGCACACCTACCAAATAAGTTTTAATTATTGACCTCGAAAACACACCGAATTTACATCATAAGCATAAGACATATTTTATGGAATTTGTTTTGAACATTGTTAGTGGGTGGATGTACAAGTGGAAATTATTCAGGTAGGACAAATTTGGGGTATGACAGATGCCCCTATCTAATTGGCTTAGACCGAGTAAGATGAACGGCTATGGCGCTTACTCTTTCAAGGTAGAAGACAATTAGATATGAAGAAGACCCTGAATTTGTCCGAGAAAAAAAGGAATAACTGAGAATTGAAATGCTAGATGAGGTATACCTCTGTAAATAACTGGCAAAAGGTCACCATCACCAAAAGGATGATGGGACGAAACACACACGGCTACTATCACCAAAAAAGATGATAAAGTAAACACCCACAAACGATATCGCACAATCTGACATCAATCCAGATGATAGACCCCCCACCAAAAGGATGACGGAGCGAAACTCACACCAAACAATAACGCACAATCTATCATTAATGACTATGACAGACCCACCACCAAAAGGATGGCGGAGCGAACTCAAACAAACTATCGCACAATCTATCATTAATGACCATGATAGACCCCCCATCAAAAGGATGACGAAGCGAAACACAAATAAACACATCACACAATCTATCATTAATGACCATGATAGACCCCCCACCAAAAGGATGACGGTGCGAAACACAAATAAACACATCGCACAATCTATCATTAATGACCATGATAGACCCCCCACCAAAAGGATGACGGAGCGAGACAAACAAAATCCGCACAATCTATCATTAATGACCATGATAGACCCCCCACCAAAAGGATGACGGAGCGAAACACAAAACATATCGCACAATCTATCATTAATGATCATGATAGACCCCCCACCAAAAGGATGACGGAGCGAGACAAACAAAATCCGCACAATCTATCATTAATGACCATGATAGACCCCCCACCAAAAGGATGACGGAGCGAAACACAAAACAAATCTCACAATCTATCATTAATGACCATGATAGACCCCCCCACCAAAAGGATGACGGAGCGAAACACAAATAAACACATCGCACAATCTATCATTAATGACTATGATAGACCCCCCACCAAAAGGATGACGGAGCGAGACAAACAAAATTCGCACAATCTATCATTAATGACCATGATAGACCCCCCACCAAAAGGATGACGGAGCGAAACACAAAATAAATTGAACAATCTATCATTAATGACCATGATAGACCCCCCACCAAAAGGATGACGGAGCGAGACAAACAAAATCCGCACAATCTATCATTAATGACCATGATAGACCCCCCACCAAAAGGATGACGGAGCGAAACACAAAACAAATCGCACAATCTATCATTAATGACCATGATAGACCCCCCACCAAAAGGATGACGGAGCGAGACAAACAAAATCCGCACAATCTATCATTAATGACCATGATAGACCCCCCACCAAAAGGATGACGGAGCGAAACTCACACATCGCACAATCTATCATTAATGACCATGATAGACCCCCCACCAAAAGGATGACGGAGCGAAACACACACCGGCCACTACCACCAAAAGGATGATAGGACAAACACAAATTGAAGGCTACCCACACCAAAAGGATGCAGGCTAGGTCGAACTGACGAGGTTCAACTATCACCAAAAGGATGATAGTAAGGCAATTGACAATGGTCACGCTTACTGAATGCGACTCATTAGGGAACACCCGAGAGGAAGATTAAATTGAAATGGATTAAACGGGGTACACCCACCGTCCTGTTTGGAGATCATAATTTTGCTGAAATGATTTCATGGTTACGCCCATGATTTTTGAAGAGAATGCCCCTGACTGGGCTGAGTTTGTCTTGAAATGTCTTATCTTGGTCAACAAAAGGCTGAACAACTTCATGAGGAACGCTCACGGCTTTGCTGAAGATGCCCCTGCTCGGGCTGGATGTTGATTGGAAGATTTGATCAGTCACGAGGTTGAAATACGTCATGGGAAACACCCATGGTCTTGAAAAGAATGCCCCTGACTAGGCTGAATCTTGATTTGCATATTTGATCAACCACGAGGTTGAAATATGTCATGGGAGACGCCCATGGTCTTTGAAAAATGCCCCTGACTGGGCTGAATCTTGCTTTGAACAACTTCGAATTTTGATGGGAGAAACCCGCAATTGCAGAAGATTGCCCATGACTGGGCTGATGATTTCTTTGAAGCTCCTGAAATTCATGGGAGAAATCCACGACCTTTGTGGAAGATGCCCTGATTGGGCTGTCGATGGTCTTGGAAATCTTCGGGACTGATCCTGGACCTTGACTTGCATATGTGAATGCTTGATGATATGATATTCCATATGAGTGGAAGTGCAAATGCAAATGTTGACGCGCGTAGATGCAAGAGCTGGGGAAGTATGATATGGTTGGGTGTGCATATGATGCAATATGCTTATGATAGCGAATGCAATGCGTATGATGCGCATGATTGCAGACAAGCGATTGGAAATGCAGGGAGACGCCAACGTGGTGGATTTTTGGTAGTTGCCAATGCGGATTGGACTTTGGGTGGTGGGAGGGATTGATTTCCTCGACACACAGCTTTTTGAAGATGCCATGATTAAAGCAGACGAAGATACTCTATATGCCCCGAGTCTGGGTACTTGGTGATTTGTTGTGAATTTTCTTCAGAGAAGGTTGCAACTCTGCTTGATGGTCAGGACGACCTGGTCTTGCCCCAGTCTGAACATGGTAATGGTCTGCCCCTGCTCGAGCTCTTGAGCAATTTGACCCAGTCTGTGGGTTTTGAGGTAGTCTTGCTTTGTGCCAACCACTGGAAGTCAAGCTCTTCCTTGATTGCCCTTTGTTGAAATATCTTTGGATACCTAGTACTGTTTTGCAGTTAAAATTGTACATTCATAAATGGTAATATTAATGCAAAGTTTGATGTAAGATTTGAAAAAGTGTCTTTTATTGAAGTGTCGTGAAAGTGTGAGACGAACGGACTGTTAGTCCAAACATTGTGCTAATTTTGATTAGTGCAAAAGATATAGCACCAATGTTGATTATTAACAATCATGTGAGGAGTCAGGTTACGCAACCTCGCAATAGTGTGCTTTCAGAATAAACCTCGCCTCAATTAGGTCTTTCGAGGGCTATAACGTGGTTTGGTTCACGGTTATGAAACAAAGGATATTAGGCTCAAAGTATGATTTGTACCCACCCCTTCTTCTTAATGATCTCCAGTCCTACGCTCAGTTAATTCTGCACATGCTTGGCGGTGCAAACTTGAAGGTTCAAGGTTTGCTCGACGTGGCAGTCACCTTATTTTGGTTTTTTGATGGATGTCAGTGCCCCTTTTGATTTGGGTGGCCACTGAGTATTATTTTGTTTTTGTTGAGGGTTTCGGGGTCCTCTTTTGTTTTCGTTTTTTGTTGATCCCTAACTTCTGCATGGATTGACTTTGCTTGTCAGATCCATCGGGATTACCTTGATTTTGCCTAAGTCCCCTCTGAGGTGTTTGACTTAGCAGGCTTTTGATTTTTTTCTTTTTTTGGATTTTGTTGAAAGGTTGTGACTGCCATAACATGGGTCATTGATGAACAGTCGTCTTCTGGATTTTGTTTGTTGATTCGAGTGCGGGTTTGAATTAACTGAACACTACCCTGCCCCAGGTTAAGTGTAAGGGTTTGAATATCCAAAGGAAACTGCTACTTCTAAGCTCGAAGTGGTTTACTAGGGATTAACTCCTTATATCTCCGGTGTTTGGGGAATTGAAGCAATGCCTGTACATCATTGACGAGATTTGGTCTGAAAGCATACGATTTGCAATTATGGGTATCTCATTTTCATCATCCTCCCTCAAATCAAGCTAAACGATAGTGAATAGAGTAGAGTGAATAAATGTGTCGGTGATAAGTGAAAAATGAGTGAATACGACATAACTAATTCAAAACATGCATAAACGATACATTAATGAAAACCAAATACGAATGGCAATTGTTCAAAGCATACAATACTTAAACAAACAAAGACAAAACATAAGAAATGCGAAATATGAAATGGCAACATGACTGCCTTCTTCGGGGAATGAACTTGACTGGAATCGATCTGATGTTGGCACTAGTTGACTGGTGGCATCGGATTGTTGATGATATTTGGAGACTTCCCATTGAAGTTGATAGCATCCCTGTCGATCATGTCTTGAATTATATGCTTGAAAGCCCTGCAGTCCTCAATGGTGTGACCTGGAGCGCCCTTGTGAAACTCACAATGAGCATTTGCATCGTAATCGGCAAGAATGACAGTTGGAGGAGCAAAATCTCTCGGAACAACAGCTTTCTTCTCCATCAACTGAGCAAAGATTTTGGCATATGTCATTGGTAGACGATCAAAGACTCTATCTGGCCTCCATGTTCTCTGCGGACGCTGTGGGCGAGCACCTTGTCGTTGTTGAGTAGCTTGCATCTGCTGTTGTTGAGGAGGATACTGATATCCTTGCTGGTTGTAGGCTTGTTGCTGAGGAGCCTGTTGCCGTGGCATCTGAGCTTGCACTGCTTGAACAGCTGGCTGATAAGGCATTGGAGCATATTGCGCAGCAGCAACATACGGATACTGATAATAGGGAACTTGATAAGGCATAGGAGCAGGAGCTTGTTGAGAAGCTTTCCCTTTCTGCGAAAATATGGCATTTGTTTCGCCCTCCTTCTTCTTGTATCCATTGAAAGGCTTATTGGCATTAGCCTGGTTATTGGAACCTCCTGGGATCTTTCCACTCTTCATCCCTTCTTCAATTCTCTCACCGAAGATCACCAAGTCAGAGAATCCAGCAGAGACACTACCGATCAGCTTTTCGTAGTACTGGCCTTGTAAAGTGCCCATGAAGATGTCAATTAGCTCACGGTCAACAAGAGGTGGATGCACCCTTGCGGCTAGCTCTCTCCATCGTTGCGCGTACTCCTTGAAGGATTCGTTGTCCTTCTGAGTCATATTCTGAAGCTGAGTACGGTTAGGAGCAAGGTCGGTGTTGTACTTGTACTGCTTGACAAATGCATCAGCTAGCTCGGCCCAAGTGCGCACGCTGTTACGTTCCAGCTGCATATACCATTCGAGCGATGCCCCAGACAAACTGTCTTGGAAGCAATGAATCATGAGCTTTTCGTCTCTGGCATAGGCAGCCATCTTGCGACAATACATCTTCAGATGAATGTTCGGGCAACTGAGACCTTTGTACTTCGAAAATTTGGGCACCTTGAACTTGGGAGGAATGACCACATCAGGCACCAAACACAATTCCAAAGCACTGAAAGAATTTGAATTGTGCCCCTCCATGGCTCGAAGTTTCTCGGCTAGATCTCAGCACATCTTCATGGCTTCAGAATCCTGAGCAGCAACAGGACTGGAAATGGGGATAGCAGCATGATAGTTCTGAACATCGTCATACTGATCCATCAGAGTATCTTCGATATGAGGAACTGGGATTTGCACAGCAGTAGGCTGGGCCTGCGGGATAGCTCCAATGGTAACTCCGGGTGCTGGGATCGGATGAGAAGTGTTTCCTTCGACTGCGTTGTTGAAGTTCAACGGCATCCCATGAGGATTTGGAATTGGAACCAAAGGGATGGCAGTAGACCATTGTCCTTGACCATTGTTGTTGACAACAGCAGCGGCTTCACGTTGTTCTTCCTCTCTTCTGGCTGTGAGGATGGCTTCGAGGATCTGGTCGATCTTTCCTTTCATAGAATCCAACTCTTCCCTGAAGGTAGCTTGTTCCTGTTGAATCTGCTCCATCATTCGTCTTGTATTGGCTCTAGTTGCGTACTGGTGTCGAGGACTCAGCTTGATTTACTGGATATGAAGGAAAGAGAAACATGAGAAACTGCTGAAGGAAGGAGAATGCAAGGTGCACAACAAATGAGATGCAATGCAAATGATATGCAATGCAGGATGCAAGATCCAGGATCACAGGATCACAAATTCAAACAATTCTGAGAATTAGCCGGGTGAACGGTTCAAGGATCACAGTCACTGCTCAAAGAAAACCCCACGGGTAGGATTCTAAAAACGGGTAGGTGCCTAGAGTCATGAATATCTTTCAAAAATATTACTGCCATGACAAAGCCTCATCATGATAATAATATCCTCAATAGAATCTCCTCTAGGTGAGGTTCTCGTATCTTCCACGCGAGAAAGACTTCTCGGAGGCATCAACTACACAACCATCGACACACGGATTCTAGAAAAGGTTCTCAGAGTCATAGATCGAGGTTGAAAATATTACTGTAAGAAAGTAATATGTTCAAGGGATCTCATCTGATTGGGGCATTCGTATTAATTCACAAAGAATTAACACTACCAACCACCATGGATAAAACGATTTATGGTCCTTGGGATAAACGATTCAAACTCGAAAACATTATTGTAATGGCAAAGACTCACCACAACAACAATATCTCCAAGGAATCTACTCCAAGCGGGGTTTTTGCTTCAACTTAACGTGAAAGACTCCACGCAAGTCTCCACTACACAACCGCCATCCTAATCCTAGGGTTTTACTCGGACTCGGGTGTAGAGCCATCTCACAAAGTAACCATAAGCATAACAACCCCCACAATGCCTCAAGCATAAGTAACCAAGATAAGGATACAAATAGAAAGCGAGAAGAAATAAATAACAACAAGCTAACAACCAAAACTAAGATAGGCTTGACTCTCTCTTGCATGGAACAAAGTCCCCAGCAGAGTCGCCACCTGTCGCACCTCGAAAATTCATTTCGAACATACGACCCTCGCGCGAAAGGCGCGGAAATTGCGGTTCGACAGGGTTGCCACCGAACTTTATTTTTCCCGAATGAACGGGAGAGGAAAATATCGAGAAAACCTTATAGAGCGACAGGAACACGGCCGTCGCAACCATATTCCTGGGTTCGGGAGTCGGTTACGCGAGGGGAAGGTATTAGCACCCCTCACGTCCGTCGTACTCGACGGGAACCTCTTAATTCGAGTTAATGGATGTTAGCTAAGTTTAATTCTTCTCTTCTCACTATTAAATGCTAAAGGATACTATAAAGGGATAAAGACACTAGGGGAAAGGGGATGGTTAGAGGATAGGGTGCTCGCCAAGGATTGGGGTCCTTGTGCCTACGTATGCTCATTCGGACGAGAATGAGAAATCAGAGCGTCGTAGTTCGACTACGGGAAAGGATGGGGGGAAATGGAAGATGGAGGGAATTGTGCTCGCCAAGATCATCGCAATCTTGTGCCTACGTATCTTACATTTAAGAGCGAATGAAGAATCAGAGCAGTCATAGTTCGTGGTAACGACCACGAAAAGAACGAGTTTGAATTGGTTGAAAGTGGGTACGGATGACGACTACTTGAAGCTTAAGAAAGACTTCTCGGACCCAAGTAATCGGGAGAGCGAACCAAAGACTTGGAACTCTCTCTTTTTCATCTTGAAGATAAGGTTGTGTTTGAGAGGATAAGGTTGAAGTGATGACGATCACTTGAAGCCTAAGAAAGACTTCACAGACCCCAAGTGATCAGGAAAGCGAACCAAAGACTTGGAACACTCTCTTTTTCATCGTAAAAGAAGGTGTTTGAAAGGTGAGTGAAAGGATGAGTAATTAGAGATGGTTGAATATTGTCAAGTTGCTAATGTTATTTAAAGGCGTCAATTGCTTACACACGAATAAGATAACTCGCATATAAACAACGGAAAGCAAGATCAAAGACTTGAACCTACTCTTTACACCTTGAAAATAATTGAATAGTTGTTAATTGATTGATAGTTTGTTACGAAAATCCACTTGACGTTGGATCAAGGGTTTGACTTATTATCGCGTGTAAAACGTGTAATGGACATGGTTTAAGAAACGGGACCCACTTGACTTACGCATCAAGGGTCGAATTGTGTGCAATAGGTTGATGGCGAATGCGTATGAGCACTCGACTTACGGGTTGTTTGAAAGTGGCTCGATGATGAATTGAGAATTAGTTTGAAAATAGTTTGAATCCGCTCTAGTCCCTATGGGTGCTCCTAGGAGATAAACTAATAATCAAAGAAATGCGAAACATACATCGGAATGGGAGAGGGATACATGTAAGTTACACGGGATTGCACGAAATAAAGGGGTCTCATTGTCAGGTAGCCCAAGAGAAAGCCGTGTGTGTGCATTTGTGTCCTAAACTACGCCTTGAGCAAAGTCGGGCACGATTTAAAATTAAGATACCTGCAAATAACCAATGATACAACAGTCCACCAATTTGGCTTTTAGGATTTCGATAGTTTATTAAGTATTTTCGATTATGGATGAATAAATATGAATAAATATGATATGATAATAATAGTATGAATAAATAATATGACAATAACATAGTAAGATAATATAACAATAATATCCACAATAATATTCAACAGAAATTAAATTCAATGGTTAGTGAATCGAATCGGGACATGAAAGAATGGATCTCGTCTTAATCGCAAACATAATGCCGATTAATCGAAGGTAGCCTATCACGATCCCAAAGTACGGAAAATGACCCTAATGGTTATTCACCATAGATTTGAAATCGAGAAGGTTATCAACTTCGATACGCGACGCTTACGAATAAAAGACTTTCATCGATCCAATAATCGAAATAAAATCGGAGAGAAAAAAGGTGGTCTCGGATCCTTGGTTTCACGTCAATATTTTGACGGCTAAACGGCGGAAACTTCGTCATCGACCAACTAATAATAAATGCTAGAATAGTAACGAAGTATAGTTACTAAGAACTCATAAAAATGTTTTGACAACCCATAAAAAAAATAAGATTAAGAACATAATTAAATAAATGTTTTCAAAAAGATAAAAACAAAAATAAAGAGAAAAATATAGAAGGTATCATATGGGCTCATGAGAGGCCCATCATCCTTCTCCAAAGACGGGTGGCGGTTAAAAAAAAGGGAGGTGAAATAAGAAAGCAAATAGACATAAAGCCCACATCCATCCAGCTAAAAGACAGTAACAAGTGAAACGGGTAATGCTAGGCCACAAAAGCTGAACCAGATTTTTTTAAAAATGCTAATACAAAAGTTTTTTTGTTCTTGCAATAGAATGAATAAATAAAAAAAAACGAAACAAGTTGCGGTGAGAACTAGAACAGTTCCAAAACGTGAAGACACAACGAAGGCCCCCAGTTGAATCGAAGTAAGCCTTGAACGCGTTAATGCGAGAAAAAATAGTTTTGGATGCTACGACAACAACCACAGATCGTACTTCTCAACCTTCTTCGTCGTGTACTCCGGGTCTCACAACCTCTACTTGCCTTGCGGTTTTCGATTGCTTCAATTTAGAGTTGTATGTTTCAAGCTTTTCCTCCTTCTCAGATCTTTGATTCTTTGTTCTTTTCTCTTTTTTTGGGGGTTTGGTTTGGAGGTTACGGTTTTAGTGGAAGTTTGAATGGGGTCGTACGCCAAGTGTTTGTGAAAATTACCCCTGTTCGCGTTTGAGCTTTGGGCTTGGAGGAGAGAAATCGAACCGTGGGTTTGCGGAAAGAGAAGAGGAAAGGAAGTGTTGTTGTCGTTCTGTTACTGAAGGAGGAGATATGAAAGGGTTTTTTTGTTGTTGATTATGGTGGTGAATGAGGGATACACAGCCATGAAAGGTGTTCTGAGATTGAAAGAGGATTCTCACATGGAAGAGGTGTTGTATGGTGATTGTATGCTTATTGAATAAGAGTGAATAACATGGTAGCTGAAGTTTGATAAAGGTTGCAGTGTTTGAATGTGTTTTGATTGACAGAGTTATGGTTGAAAACTTGAAGGATGTTTTGAAGGTTTTTGGGTATGTTGAAGCCAGAAGGTGTGGAGGTTGTACGTGAGATGTATAGAGGTGATGGAAGGAAGGGGAATGGAGTAGATGAATAGTGCGGCTAGGTCTTTTTCTTGGGACCTCTCATATGATTTTATATGGAGAGAGTATGTGGAGGATTGAGGTGATTGACTTAATCTCCTCTTTTGTCTGTTAGTGAGGTAAAAATTTCAATTGATTTTCACTGCGGTAACTGCCCCTTTTCTTTACTTTTTACTGTGGTAATTAATGTTCAAGTTTTATTGTTACTCTGCCTGATGGATAATTTGTGGAGCAGGCAAGGTGTGAGCAACATACTCGCAGCTATCATTGCATTTTACTCATCTCAGATGCTTGGAGCTTGGCATGATATAATATTGTTCTTCATTTTACCGTCGCGATTCAACAGTTGGAACAAACGTGACAGGTCGAAACGGCACTCATGCTATGGCTTAAATGCAAGTTGGGAGTAATTCACATGGTGAAATCTTGGCTTGCAATCGAAATCGTGTAAGTACGTGAACAAGAGCATCGTTGGCAACATCAAGGTCTCCTGAAATCTGCACCATTTCATCGTCATCGGAAGCGATTCTAGGAAGATTTCCCTTTGACAGTATGCGAATGTTGGACTTTGTAAGCCTCCTCATCTCAGTTATAATAGATCCTCATTTACCAATAAGGCAGCCAATTCTTGATGATGATACCAGCAGACGGGTAGTGAAAGAGATTATTCCAGAATCTCTTTCATTTTTCACTGCATCGAGGTTGCAAACGTACAACTGCTTCTATTATTGGAGAGAAATTTTCTTCAAAGAACTCTTTTGTTGCTATGCTTCTGATGGTTTACCGATGTTGCAAGATATTATGGATGTTCTAAAAGAGTCACTGGTTGTACTGTCGGAGAAGCTTGGGGTGTGGTCTATGATGGCTGGCTTTTAGAATCAAAGCAGTGTTTTGGTTTGCTGCAAGAAATAGACGCGCAGTTTGTGACGGGTTTCTTGGGTGTTTGGGCTGAGTTGTGGGCTGGAATTTGAGGTAACCCGTACCGTTGCTGCGTGATGGTTTTCTTTTGGATTTTTTGTCATGTTGTCCACTAGGGTGGGGGGTTTCCTTCATAGCATCTTCCAAGACAAATTCTTTGTCCTTTCTAACATCATTTAGACTACTGCGACCAGTTGTTTTGGATACTTGCATTAAAGTGGGCAAAAGCATAGCCATGAGAGAACTGCTGGATGAGTTTTCATTATGGCTTTCTTGGATTTCTGAATCAACAGGATCGCCAAATACATAAATCTCATCCACACAAACACTGCCTTTAGTCTGAAGTGAGAGTAGACAAAGTGTGACAGAAATGCAAGGATTCACGTCATTGATCTCAGCTGTAGCTTCATAAAGATCCTGAGCGGTATTTGTCAAGTTGATATAGGGTTTTGCGTGCGAAGTAGTATCAACCGCTTTAACTTTAACCCAATCATCTTCACTTCTAACATTTTCATCACACAGAGAATCAACATGGTTAACACAATGAGAACGAAGAACCGGGCCGTCTCTAAAAGCGACACCACAACGAACCGTACATAAATACTCATTACTGGATTTCAAATCAAGCGCGGTGTAAATCTCATACACTCGCGCAATGCTTCGAACGTAGATTTGTCTCAGCTCGTGCTTCTCTGCAAAATTATGGTGATTTCGCAAGGGGTGGAATCCGGTGAGGCGGAGTGTAGGAGAAGAGGATGAGATTCGACGGTGGTGGTGGATTCGTTGTCAGCGCCGAAAGAGAGAGACGTTTGGAAGCTAAGGCAGTTATGGAGAGTGTCGGAGGATAGGGTCCAATTGGTTTGGGAACTCCAATTTGCATCTTCCATTATCTATTTTTTCACTAACACATGGCTTTTTTTGACATGAAATTACAGGTGATAGCATTTATGGTTGTGATGTGGGCCACGTGAACAAGGTTATCTGAAGAATGGCACCGCAATTTGCTGTTGTGGAGGCACTTGAGCGTTGTATGAGACTATCATGTACGAAGTCTGTTGAAGAGGAGGGGTCATATTTTGACTTTTTGTCGCATGAGTTGTATAGCTCATCTTCATGTTACGGCAAATTGCTATATCAATCTTGACAGGCTTTGCAAAACAGTGGAGATGGCATGGAGATAAAATAGTGGGTTGCTGCAGGTGGGTAAAGGTTCACATATTGCGGGGAATTTTGTAGGATGTTGCCAATCCATTTGAGAAAATTGGTTTATGCCTTTTGCAAGTGGCCTATTTGGTGAATGTCCGCATGATTTTGCAAAAGGAAGTTGCGAGCCTTTTTTCATTTCCTTCACACTGCCAAGCTTGCGAGCTATACGTCGACGGTTGTGAATTTGTGCGTAACAACCCCAAGGCTAACAAGCTCCGGTTAAGGTACGTTTGTGAGCAGTTTATTATTCACGCTTTCACACAATATGCCATAAATTCCACGACGTATTTACCGTAACCGTCACATTATAATGAGCTTATATTTTGAACTGGACTCCCATATTAAAACGTTGTTGTGGTGCGTTTTGAATTCATGATTCCTTTTAATCCATTGCTATTATTTTCAGGTTGTGGTGTTAGTGAATATGCTGTCTTTGCTGGTGTATCTGGTGTTGAATTACCAATTGAATCATTGTGGGACCATGTTCTGTAGGCTTGAAATTTGGAACGATATATCTCGCAAGAAGTCGCATAGTAGCAGCTTGTGAGGCTTGATTGGAGGTGGGTCATATGAATCTTTTTCCCTTCTCATGCTGCTAAGTATTTCATCTTTCCTTAAATCAAAAGTATGAGATTTAATGTGAGGGATTTGTGAGGTCCTGCAGCAATTGACGTAGTTTCCACAAACACAGCTGCAGCTTTGTGAGTTGGTAGCAAAAGGTGTGCGTGATGCCGCGAGCGAAACTTTTAGGTAAAACATGGCATAGTGACTTTGTGGAGTACCCTTATATGTTCCTTGGCTGCTGTTTTTGTATGCGTATTGGTACCGATTGAGTTCAAATCACAAATGCTGTCATTGCAGGTATGGTTTTCTATGCATGACAATGGATGACGGTTGTTGCAATGAATGGTTTTCGAAAGTTTACGTGGGGCCTGAAGGGTACAAAATCTCGGCATACTCGTCGTTGCTGCGCAGGTCACATTTTACTGGGTTAGTGTTTTTACATATGATGCTTGGTGATGGTTTCAGTATGATTTCCACAAGTTTTATTAGAATGAATTCTTGATCTTTATTTCATACAACCTGTCTTTCTCTGTGTTTGTATTCACCACTGCGTAATGGTTTCAAGTTTGCATAATGTTGTGCTGCAGGTTTTAACATATGGGTTGCCGCTTGTTACAAAGTTATGTTGGCTAGAGAAATGAGCACCCGCAATCTTTGTTGCAAAATGAAGGTTGACTTGCTTGCTGCGAGAAGCGGATGTGCGGCATGTGACGGTTTCACGATGTTATTTTACCGTGGCTTGAATTTTATTAAGACAATGGAATTGTGGTTGTTGTAACATCATATGAATCATGATGCATTGTACCACGTTTTGCCGGTTTCTCATTAAGTTCTGTTATGCACTTATGCAGGATGGTTGGTGTACATGCTCGCAATTGGTGGTCGTTCGAGACGCGCATCATACATTGTGCCGTTGCTGCAGTATTTGAAAAAGAAGCAGGTTGTGCGTTGCAAACGAGAGAAGTTGGAGGGCTCTGCAGAATTGGAACAGGTCTTGTTTACTGGCTGTGTCGATGATGGACCAACAAAATTGTGCGGTTGGTACAGCTTTAACGCAGGTTGTGAGTATGGCATGGCAGGTTGTGACAATTTCTTTCGCCTGTGCAGCTGTAAACCTCATTGATATGGCAGTGTAACAATATATGATGAAGACGGGGTTCATGCTCCCTTTGGTGTAAAAACTCTCAGATGTCGTTTACCGCAACGCGAGCACAACATATCCAGCCACCCACAGAACCAGCAAGAGTCATGAAGTTCTTGATTTTGAGAGCGCGTATGGGCTGACAGAAGGTTCTCAAAGATGTGCAGATGACACTCTGTCGAGGGTGAATGGCATGGCAACGATTATTTCTTGCACCGTTTGAAAATTCCCAATTCCATCTTGCGAGATAATGAATATGGAAGCTGCCTTTGTGATTCTGTTCGCCAGATTTGCTTGGAATATTCATTGAGTCCTCTGTGTTTTCTTTTTAATTAATTATTGGAATGATGAACCTTGTGTAATAGCTTCACAATTTTCCTTGCCTGTTCCAACTTGTGGGGTCTTCAAAGACCATCTGTCGGTTTCCAACCAAATGACCTTCTTATTTTTCTATTACTTTTGTATTAAGTTTGTGGCTTGGTGTGAAGAAATCGTACAAAGCTTTTGCTGCAGGGTGAAAATGGATTGACATTTTTCTGTCCTTTGTATAGAAACCTTTAAATTATGCAGGGTGCCATTAAGGAACCCAAAAGCCTCTTTTGTAAAAAAGGTCCAGCTTGCAAGTCCTTTTCCCTTCCGTTTTTTTTTTGTGTGTAGATGGGTGAGATTCAATAAGACAACACAATGGTATTGGGCTCTTGTGAACAAAGCTTTTTCTTTTGTAGAATCATTTCCTTTTTTCTAATGATTAACAAGGAAGAAAAAGAACTTATGATGTGGATTTGGGATCTTGAATATGGTTTGACAATAACTAATGGTCAAAGGATAAATTAAATTCTCAAATTAATTTTGTTAACATTATCCAATTGAAACACATTGAAACCAAAACTCCTCTTCGAAGATCTTCGACCACACCTTGTATTGAAACCAGAAGAGCAGGACAAGAATAATTTTCTTAATCATGAAACACTTAACTCATCCCACCTTTACAAACCGAACCAATGTAATTAATTTGAATTGATGTAAAAAAACCTAATCAGATCCCCATGCACACCTACCAAATAAGTTTTAATTATTGACCTCGAAAACACACCGAATTTACATCATAAGCATAAGACATATTTTATGGAATTTGTTTTGAACATTGTTAGTGGGTGGATGTACAAGTGGAAATTATTCAGGTAGGACAAATTTGGGGTATGACACTAACACACGCGCTTACGCGCGTACACGTGTCCGCACACGCACACACATGCACGCACGTAAGCACGCACACATATACACACAGACACGCGCGCGCGCGCACTCACACACACCCACACACACAAGCGAGCGCGCGCGTGCGTGCATGCACACACACACACACACACACACGTGCGCGCACACATACCCACACACACATGCACGTACGCAAGCACAAACACACACACACACACACACACACACACACACATACACGCGTCTGCACACACACACACGCACGTAAGCATGCACACACACACACACAAACTCGCGTGCACACAAACATACACACACATTCACGAGCGCGTGCACGCACAGACGCACGCACTCGTGCATACACAGACACACAAACACGCACGCATGCATGCATGCACCCACGCACACACACACACACACACGCACGCACAGACACACGCGCGTGCACACACAAACACGCACACACACACACACCCACTCACACACACGCACACACGCTCACAAACACACACACGCCCACGCACACACACAAACACAAACACAAACAAACACACACACCAGCGCGTGCACACATACACACACACACACACACACACAGGAACACACGCACACGCACACACTCACGCGTGCGCACACTCACACACACACACACACACACACACACACACACACACACACACGCACACAACACGCGTGCCCACACTCACACAAACACGTGCGTACACGCGCACACACACACTCACATACACACACACACACGCGTACGTGCAAGCACACACACACTTGCGAACACACACACATGCACACGCGCAAACACGCATACACACACACGCACAAGCGTGCGCGCGCAAACTCACATTCACGCGTGCACACACACACACACACGTGCGCACACGCGGACACACACACGTAAACACACACACGCACGCAAGCACACACACACACACACACATACACGCATACACGCGTCCGCATGCATGCAAGCACAGCAACACAAACACGCGCGCGAGAACGTATTCACGCGTCCGCTCACACACACATGCACGCACGCAAGCGCGAGCACACACACGCGCGCGCACACCCACACACACGCGCACCCATACACACACACACGCATGTGCACGCATGCACGCATACATATACACACACGCGTGCGCACATACACACACACACACGCATGCACGCATACATACACACACACACACACGCGTGCGCACACATACACAAACACACACATGCGCACACATACACACACACGCACACAAACACACATGCGCGCGCACACACTTACGCACACATACACGCACGTGCACACACATAAACACACACGCGGACGCGCGTGCTCGCATTTACACAAATACATGGGTGCGCACACACACACACACTAGCACACACGCACGCACACACGTAAATACACACACACGCACGCACGCACACACGCACAAACACACGCATGCACACACACACACGCACACATACACGCGTGCGCATACACACACAGACACGCACGCACGCACCCAGGTACACATACACACACATATACACGCACGCGCATGCGCATACACACACACACGCACACACAGACACGCACACACACACACACGTACATACCCAAACACACGTGCGCACACGCCCACACACACTCACATACACACACACAGACGTGCACACACACTCACATACACACACAAATATACACACACATACACACGTGCACACATGCAAACACGCACACACACACAAATACATGCGCGCGCGAGCAAACTTACACGCGTGCACATACACACATACGTGCACGCATGCCCTCACACACACACATGCACGCACGCAAGCACAGATACACACAAATACGTGCGCTTGACACATACACACACGTGTGCACGCACACAAACACGCGCACACATACACGCGCGTGCGCACATATAGACACCCACGCGTGCGCACGCACACACAAACACGCACGCCCTCACGCTTAAACACACACACGCACGCAAACACACAAACGCGCGTGCAAACACAAACGCGCGTGCACACACAAACACGCACACACTTACACCCGTGCACAAACACAATCTCTCTCTCTCTCACACACACACGCCCTCATGCTTAAACACACACATGCACACACGCAAGCATGAACATACAGACAAGCGTGCATGCGCACACACATACACACTCACACACACACACGTGCGCGGACACATAAACATACGCACACACGCATGTGCACACAGACACACAGATACGCATGCATGCAAGCACGCCCTCACGCATACACACACATACACACACACACACACGCACAGACACACACGCGTGCACACACAAACACACACACACACACACACACACATAAACGTACACACACACGCACACACACACACAAACACACACACCAGCGTATGCACACACACTCACAGGCACACACGCACACGCACACACACACGTGTGCGCACACTCTCACACACACACATACACACGCGCGTGCCCACACACACACACACACACAAACACATACACACGTGCGCGTACCTACACACACACACACGCTTGCGCACAAACACACATGTACACACGCAAACACGCATACACACAAGCGTGCGCGAACACACGTACACGCGTGCAGGCACACACACACACACACACGTGCACGCACGCGCACACGCACACGTAAACACATGCACGCACGAAAGCACCCACACACACGCACGCATACACGCACACGTCTGCACGCACGCAAGCACACTCAAACACACACACGTGCGCACGCACACGCATACATGCGTCCGCTCACTCACACATGCACGCACGCAAGCACGCACACAAACACGCGCGCGCGCAAACCCGCAGACACGCGCATGCGCGTGCACACACACTCACTCACACACATACACACGTGCGCACGCACACACACCCATATGAACGCATGCAAGCACAGACACACACACACGCGTTCACATATACACGCACACATGTACACGCAAACACACAAACACGCGTATGCACACACACACTTACGCATACACACACGCGTATGCGCGCATACGCACACACAAATATGCACACACCTGCGCACGCACGTGTGCACATATACACACACGTGTACGCACACATACACACACACGCATGCATGCAGACATACACACACACGTGCACACACATACACACACATACGTGTGTGCACACATACAGACACACACACACGCACACATACGCACACACGCGTGCGCACACATACACACACACACGTGCGCACACATACAAACACACACGCGTGTGCACACATACACACATGCACACACACACACACATGCGAACACACACACACGCGCATGCGCCCACTTTCTCTCTCACGCACACACACACACACACACATGCCGCACACATACGCGCACACGCGTGCACACACACACACGCACACACTTACACCCGTGCGCACACACACACTCTCTCTCTCACACACACACACGTGCTCACACACAAACACACACACGCACACACACTCTCTCACACACACACACATGCTCACACACACACGAACGCACACACACGCACACACACACACACACGCGTGCGCTTACACACACACACACACTCGTGCCCACACACACACACACAAACTCGTGCACACACACACACATACACGCGCACACGCCCGCTCGCCCGCACTTACGCACTTACGCACACGCACATACACAAACACACACGCAAACACACACATATACGCGTGCGCGCGTGCACACACACAAACACACACGCGCACGCGCGTACACGCCCACACACACATACACGTGCGCGCACACACACAAACACGCAAGCACGCACGTGCGCACGTACACACACACACACGCACGCACACACTCGCACACACATGCGCGTGCACATGCACACACGCACACATACACGCGTGTGCGCACACACGCACACATACACGCGTGTGCGCACACACACACACACGCAGACAAGCACGCACGCACTCACGTACACATACACACGCACACACACACACACGCAAAAAGGCACGCGCGTGCACATATACACACACGTACACACGCACACACACACGTACATACACAAACACACGTGCGCACACGCGCACACACACTCACACACACACAAACACACACACACACACGCACACACAGACGCGCACACACACTCACATATACACACAAACATACACATACACGCACACACATTCACACACGTAAAAACGCACACACACACACACACGCGCGCGCGCGCGAACAAACGTACACGCGTGCACATACGCACACACATGCACGCACGCGCACACACAATATCACATGCACGCACGCAAGCACTCACACACAAATACGTGCGCTTGACACACACACACACACACACTCACACGTGCACACGCATACAAACACATGCACATAAAAACACGCGCGTGCGCACACACTCCCTCCCACGCGTGTGCACCCACACACAAACACGCACGCCCTCATGCTTACACGCATGTACGCACACACAAACGTGCGTGCACACACAAACACGCACACACACACACACATGCACACAAACACACGCGCGTGCCCCCACTCTCTCTCTCTCTCACACACACACACATACATGCACACACACAAACACGCACATACACATGCACACGCGTGCACATACACACACACGCACACACACACGCGCGGGCACACACACGCACACACTTACACCCGTGCGCACACACATACTCTCTCTCACATGTACACACGTGCTCACACAAAAACAAACACACACACACACACGTGCACACACGCACACACACACTCTCACGCACACACATACACAAGCACACACCCGCGTGTGCGCACACTTACACACATACACACACACGCACGCGCACACACACAAGTACGCACACACTCTCTCTCTCTCTCACACACACACAGACACACACACGCAAATTAACACATACGCGCACACACACTCCCACACACACACAAACACATACACACACACACACACGCGCGCGCGTGTGCGCACGCATGCACACGATTGCCCACACACACACATGCACGCACGCAAGCAGGCGCACACACACACTCGCGCACAATCACATACACACACAGACACACATGCACGCACGCACGCGCACACACAAACACACATATAAGCACGCACACACACGCACACACGTGCACATACACACACACACACGCGCACACACACGCACACACTTACACCTGTGCGCGCACACACACACACTCTCTCTCTCTCTCACACACACACGTGCTCACACACAAAGACAAACATAAACACGCACACACTCTCTCTCACACACACAGATACACACACGTGCTCACACACACACACACACACGAACACAGACCCACACACGCGTGTTCTCGTTTAGACACACACACACACATGTACACACACACTCGTGCGCGCATGCACACACACACTCGTGCACACACATACACACACGCGCACAGACGCCCGCACGCACGCACTTACGCACACACGCACGCACGCACACACACACACACGCACGCACGTACATACACACACACACACGCAAACACACGCACACACACGCGAGTGCACACACGTACACACACGCGCACATAAACACGCGTGCGCGTACACACACACACACACGCAGACACGCACGCACCTACGTACAAACACACACGCGTGTGTGTGCGTGTACACACACGCAGACACGCACGCACCTACGTACAAACACACACGCACGCACACATGTACACGCAAACACACAAACACGCGTACGCACACTCTCTCTTTCTCACACACACACACACACACACGTGCGCGCACACGCTTTCACATACGTGCGCACAACACTTACGCACACATGTGCGCGCGCACACATATACACATGTGCCGCACACACACGCACACAAGCATACACACAAACGCACACACAAACGCGCGTGCACACACACACACACATGCGCGCACACATACGCACGTGCGCCCACACTCTTTCTCACACACATACACACGTGCCACACACACACGCGCACACGCGTGCACATACAGTCACACACGCACACACTTACACCCGTGCGCACACACACACTCTCTCTCTCTCTCACACACACACAAACACACGTGCTCACACACAAACACAAACACACACACACACAGACGCGTGCACACGCGCACACACACACTCACACGCACACACAAACACAAGCACACACCTACGCATGCGCACACACACACACACACATACACGCCCGTGCACATACAGAGACACACACACACACACACACACACACGCGTGCGCACGCTCTATCACACACACACACACAAATACACATACACACACACACACGCGCACGCACGACCACAAGTAGGCACGCACGCACACACGCACACGCACACACACAAACACGCAGACACGCACGTATGCGAACTCATACAAACACACATGTGCAGACACACAAAAACAAATATGTGCGCACATAAAGACACGCACACACACACGCACGCATGCACTAGCACACGCCGCTCGCACGGACGCACACACGCGCACACACACACACACAGACATACACACACACACACGTGCACGCAAGCATGCACTAACGTACACGCACACACACACACACACGCTCGCGCACACACGCACACACACACACACGCACACGCGCACTCGTATGCAAACAAACACGCGCGTGCACACACATACACACATACACGGACACACACACACATGCGTATGCACACTCTATCACACACACACACACACAAACACACACACACACACACGTGCGCCCGCACCTAGACACGCACACACACACACACAAACAAGCGCGCGCGCGTCCGCGGACACACAAGCACACACGTGGGCGCGCATACGCGTAGACACACACACATGCACAAACGCGCACAAACACACACACACGCACACGCACAGACACACACGCATAGACACACATACACACACACACACACACACACACTCGCATACACAAACGCGTGTGCACACACAGACATACATGCACACACGCGCGTGCGCTAACTCTCTCTCTCACACACACAGACGCGCGCACACACACACACACACACAAGCACACACACGCACACACACACACACACACGCAAGTAAACACACACGCGTGTGCACACACACTCTCTCTCACACACACACACTCGCAGACACACACACGTGCACATACACACAAACACACGCACCAACACGCGCGCGCATGGACGCACGCCCGCATGCACGCTCACACACTCACAAACACGCACACAAATACACGCACAGGCGCGCACACACACACACGCGCACGCACGTGCATACAAACACGCGCGTGCACAAATAGACACACACGCACGCACACACACACACACACTCGTGCGCGCACACACACACACACACACACACAAACTAGTGCACACACATACACACACACACACGCGCACACACGCCCGCACGACCGCACACACGCACTTAAGCACACACACGCACGCACGTGCACACACACAAACACACTCACGCACGCACGTACACACGTACATACACACACATAAACACGCACACACACACACGTGCGTGTACATACACACACGCACACACATACACACGCACACATACATGCGTGCGTGCACACACATACACACACACACACGCACACACGCACACACACACACACCCACGTACACATACACACACACACACACACGCGCACATACGCACAAGCGTGCACAAACACACACACGCGCACACACACACGTACATACACGAACACACGTGCGCACACACGCACACACACTCACATAAATACACAAACACATACACACGCACACAGATGCGCACACACACTCACATACACACCCAAACATACACACATACACATGCACACACGCAAACACGCACACACACACGCGTGCGCGCTCGGACAAACATACACGCGTGCACATACACACACACATGCACGCACGCGCACACACACACGCAAATACATGCACTTGACACACACACACACTCACACGTGCGCGTGCACATAAACACACGCACGCATACACACGCGCGTGCGCACTCACACACACCCACGCGTGCGCACAAACACACAAACACGCACGCCCTCACGCTTACACGCATGGACGCACACACACACATGCGCACAAACACACGCGCGTGCGTCCGTTCTCTGTCTCTCACGCACACACACATACACGCACACACACACACACACACACACACACACACACACACACACACACACGTGGACGCGCACACACACACACACACACACACACACACACACACACATACGCACACACTTACACCCGTGCGCGCACACACTCTCTCTCTCTCACACACACACACACGTGCTCGCACACAAACAAAAAAACACACACACACACGTGCATACACACACACATACACAAGCACACACTCGCGTATGCGCACACGATTTCCCACACACACACATGCACACACGCAAGCACACACACACACACATACACTCGCGCACACACAAACACACACACACACACGTGCACACACGCAAGCACGCACACACACACATGCACGCAGGCAAGCACACACACTAACACGCGCGCTTACACGCATACACGTGTCCGCACACACACATATGCACACATACACATACACACAAACGCACGCGCACACACACACACGCAAACACATACACGCGCGCGCGTATGCTTGCGCATATACACACACGTGCGCGCCTACATACACACACACACACACATGCACTTACGCAAGCACAAACACACACACACACACACGCATACACGCGTCTGCACACACACAAACACGCGCGCGCGCAAGTATTCTCACACAAACACACACACAGACACACAAGTGTGCACGCGCACACACACACGCTAACACACACACGTGCACGCGCGCACAAACATACGCACACACACAGCCGCGTGTGCGCTCACAGACGCACGCACGCGTGCGCACACAAACACACAAACTCGCACGCATGCATGCACGCACACACACACACACGCATAGACACACGCGCGTGCACACACAAACACACACACACAGACACTCACACACACACACACACACAAACTTACACACACACGCACACGCACACACACACACACACGCACATGCAAACGCACACACTCACACACAAACGCACACACCAGCGCGTGCACACACACACACACACAAGCACACACGCACACGCACACACACACGTGTGCACACTCACACACACACACACACGCACACATGCGTTCCCACACATACACACACAAACACGTGCACACACGCGCACACACACTCACATACACACACAAACACACACACATGCGTGCGCGCGTACGTGCATGCATACACACGCTTGCAGACACACACACACGCACACACGCAAACACGCACACACACAAACACAAACATGCGCGCGCGCAAAATCACGTACACGCGTGCACACACACACGCATACACGCATACACGAGTCTGCACGCACGCAAGCACACACACACACACACACATACACAAATACGCGCGCACGCTGGCACGAATGCTTACACGCATCCTCGCACACACACATGCACGCATGCAAGCGCGCGCACACACACAAACACGCGTGCGGGCACACCCACACACACGCATGCACGCGCACACACACTCACTCACACACATATACACGTGCGCGCGCGCACGGAGAAACAAGCACACATGTAAGCACAGACACACACACGCGCACACACATGTATACAGGCGTCCACACACACACACATGCACGCACGCACGCACACACGCGCATTCACATTTACACGCACACATGTACACGCAAACAAACAAACACGCGTGCGCACACTCTCTCTTTATCACACACACACACACACACACACGTGCACACACACGCACACACACACGTGCGCACAACACTTACGCATACATGTGCGCGCACACAAACACACACGTGGCACACACACATACACACACACACGCGCGCACACACACACGCGCGTGCG
>CAWUDS030001768.1:590000-592500 GCA_963859935.3 Lathyrus sativus | reverse complement strand
GCACACAAACTCTCTCTCACACACACACACACGTGCTCACACACAAACAAAACACGCCTACACTCTCTCTCTCACACAAACACATGTGCACACACACACGCATGCACACACATGCACACAAACACACACACACACATGTACACACACACACACTCGTGCGCACACACACACAGACACTCATGCACACACATACACACGCGCGCACACACAAGCCCGCCCGCCCGCACACACACACTTACACACACACACGCACGCACGTGCACACACACACAAACCCACACGCGCGTGCGTGCACCCACACACACGCGCAAGCACGCACGTACACACATACATACACACACATGGACGCACACACGCGCAGGCACACACGCGCGCGTGCACATACACATACGCACGCACGCACACACGCACAAATACACGCGTGCGCGCACACACACACACACACACAGACACGCACACACACACCCACGTACACATACACACACACACACACGCACCCACACACACGCACATACGCACGCGCGTGCACATACACACGCACAGACACACACACGCACACACGCACACACGTGCGCGCACGTACACACACACTCACACACACAAACACATACACACACACACACACAGACGCGCACACACACTCACATACACACACACACACACACGCATGCACACACGCACAGGCACACACGCGCGCGCGCGAACAAACATACACACATGCACGCACGCCCACACAGACACACATGCACACACACAAGCACACACACACACAAACACACACACACGCACACACACTGACACGTGTGCTTGACACATACACACACACACACACACACACACTAACACGTGCCGTGCACACATACACACACGCACGCGCGTATGCTCACACATACACACACACACGTGTGCGCACGCATGTATGCATACACACACACACACGCGTGCGCGCGCACACACACACACACGCATGCACGCATACATACACACACACGCGTGCGCACACATACATACACGCTTGTGCACACTTACACACACACACACACACACACACATACACACGCACACGTGCGCACGCTTGCATGCATTCATACACACACACACGCGTGCGCACACATACACACACACACGCATGCACGCATTTACACACACACACATACAAACACATGCGCGTGCGCACACTTACCCACACACGCGCACACACACACACACACACACACACACACACACAGACACACGCGTGCGCGCTCATGCATGCATACACACACACACGCGTGCGCATACATGCACACACACACGCACACACACACACACACATGTGCACACATACACACACACGCAAACATATACACACGTGTCGCACACACACACAGACACACACATGCCACACACCCACGTGCACATACACACACACGCACACACTTACACCCGTGCGCACACACACACACACACACACGTGCTCACACACAAACACAAACACGCACACACTCTCTCTCACACACACACACATGTACACACACACACACACACACTCGTGCGCCCACACACACACTCGTGCACAGACATACACACGCACGCGCACACATGCCCGCCCGCCCGCACACACTCACTTACGCACTTACGCACACACACGCACACACGCCCGCCCACCCACGCACACGCACATACACACACACACACACACACACGTACGCATACATATACACACACGCGCAAACACACACACACGCGCGTGCCCGTACCTACACACACACACGTGTGCACACATACACACACGCGCGCACACATACACACACACGCACACATACACACACGTGCCGCACACACACACACACACACGTGCCGCACACCCACGTGCACATACAGACACACGCACACACTTACACCTGCGCGCACACACACACTCTCTCTCTCATACACACACACACACACGTGCTCACACACAAACACAAACACGCACACACTCTCAAACACACACACACACGTGGGCACACACTCACAAACACACACACACACGTGGGCAGACACTCACAAACACACACACACACACACACACACACGTGGGCACACACTCACAAACACACACACACACACACACGTGCGCGCACACACACAAACACACACACACAAACACAAAAACACGTGCGCGGGTGCGCACAAGCACACACATGCGTGCACGTACACACACATACAGACACACACACACCTACGCAGGCACGCGTATGCACGTGCACACGCAAACTCACGCACACACGCGTACACAAACGCGCGTGCACACACACAGACACACGCACACACACAAACACACACGCGCGCTTGTGCACACACAAACACACACACACACACACGCACACACGCGTGCACCCACGCACACACACACACACACGTACACACATACACAAGCACACACTCGCGCGTGCCCGCACACACACACGCCCACATACACACACACGCACACGCTCACACACACACACGTACACACATACACAAGCACACACTCGCG
>CAWUDS030001768.1:577500-585000 GCA_963859935.3 Lathyrus sativus | reverse complement strand
CACACGCACACACACACACACACGTGCCACACACCCACGTGCACATACACACACACACACGCACACACTTACACCCGTGCGCACACACACACACACACACACACACACACGTGCTCACACACAAACACAAACACACACACACTCTCTCTCTCACACACACACACATGTACACACATACACACACTCGTGCGCACACACACACACTCGTGCACAAACATACACACGCACGCGCACACACGCCCGCCCGCCCGCACACACTCACTTACGCACACACACGAACACACGCCTGCCCGCCCGCGCACACGCACATAAACACACACGCGTGCGCATACATACACACACACGCGCAAACACACACACACACACGCGCGTGCCCGCACCTACACATACACACACACGTGTGCACACATACACACACACACACAAACATACATACACACGCACACATACACACACGTGCCGCACACACACACACCCACGTGCCGCACACCCACGTGCACATACAGACAGACGCACACACTTACACCTGTGCGCACACACACACTCTCTCTCTCTCACACACAGACGTGCTCACACACAAACACAAACACGCACACACTCTCACACACACACATGTACACACACACTCGTGCGCACGCACACACATACACACACTCGTGCACACACATACACACACACACGCACACACGCCCGCCCGCCCGCGCACACGTCCAAGCACGCACGTACACACGTACATACACACACACGCACACACACGCGCGTGCACATACACATACACACGCACACACACACACACACACACACACGCGTGCGCATACACACACACGCAGACACGCTCGTACCCACGTACACATACACACACACACACACACACATACACACACACGTGCCGTATATACACGCATACGCGTGCACACGCACACACACACACACACACATACACGCACACACTTACACCCGTTCGCACACACTCTCTCTCTCTCACACACACACACGTGCTCACACACAAACACAAACACGCCTACACTCTCTCTCACACACACACACACGTGCGCGCACACACACACACACACGTGGGCGTACACACACACATGTACACACACACACACACACTCGTGCGCACACACACACAGACACTCGAGCACACAGATACACACACGCGCACACACAAGCCCGCCCGCCCGCACACACGCACTTAAGCATACACACGCACGCACGTGCACACACACACAAACTCACACGCGCGTGCGTGCACCCACACACACGCGCAAGCACGCACGTACACACTTACATACACACACACACACGCATGCACACACGCGAAGGCACACACGCGCGTGCACATATACATACGCACACCCACACACACGCACAAATACACGCATGCGCACACACACACGCAGACACGCACGCACGCACCCACATACACACACACACACACACGCACGCACACACACACATACGCACGCGCGTGCACATTTACACGCACGCGCACACACACACACACACGCACACACACACAAACATGTGCACACACGCGCACACACACTCACATACACACACAAACACACATACACACACAGACGCGCACACACACTCACATACAGACACAAGCATACACACACACACGCACACGCATGCACACACGCAAACACGCACACGCACACACGCGCGTGCGATCAAACATACACACATGCATGCACGCGCACACACAGACACACATGCACGCACGCAAGCACACACACACAAATACGTGCGCTTGACAAACACACACACACACACATACACACACACACAAACACGTGCGCGCACACACAAACACACGCACACACACGCGCGTGCTCTAACACACACGCGTGCGCGCACACACTCATCCACGCGTGCGCATACACACACACAAACACGTACGCCCTCACGCTTACACGCATGCACGCACACACACAAACGCGCGTGCACACACAAACATGCACACACACACACACGCGCGCGTGCTCCCACTCTCTCTCTTACGCACATACACATACACGCTTACACACACACATGCATATGCGTGCACACACACACACACATATGCACACGGGTGCTCATACACACACACACACACGCACACACTCACACATACTTACACCTGTGTGCACAAACTCTCTCTCTCTCACACACACACACATGTGCTCACGCACAAACACAAACATGCACACACACTCTCTCTCACACACACACACACGTGCTCACATACACACACACGCGCACACACGCAAGCACTCACACACACACACACACACACGTACATACACACACTTGTGCGCACACACATACACACACACACACACATACTCATGTGCACACACACAACACACGTGCGCGTTCACACACACACACACACACGTGGGCACACACACACAAACACACACACACACACACGTGGGCACACACTCACAAACACACACACACACACGTGCGCACACACACACAAACACACACACATACACAAACACAAACACACGCGCGCGGGTGCGCACAAGCACACACACGCGTGCACGTACACACACATACAGACACCCACACACCCACGCAGGCACGCGTATGCACGTGCACACGCAAACTCACGCACACACGCGTACACAAACGCGCGTGCACACACACAGACACACAAACACACACAAAAACACACGCGCGCTTGTGCACACGCGTGCACCCACGCACACACACAGACACACACACACACACGTACATACATACACAAGCACACACTCGCGCGTGCCCGCGCACTCACACGCCCACATACACACACGCGCACACGCTCACACACACACACACGTACACACATACACAAGCACACACTCGCGCGTGCCCTCACACACACACGCCTACATACACACACACGCACACGCTCAGACACACACACACAAGTGCGCGCACACACTCTCTCTCCCTCACACACACACACACACACATTCACATGCGCACACACACACACACACACGCGCGCGCACGTGCACCCATTCTCTCTCTCTCTCTCTCACCCACACACCCACACACACACACGCACACACGCACACACACTTGCCGCACACACACACACACGCACACGCGTGCACACACACATACACACGCACGCACTTACACCCGTTCGCACTCTCTCTCTCTCTCTCTCTCACACACACACACACAAACACAAACACGCACACTCTCTCTCTCTCTCTCTCACACACACACACACATGTATATACACACACTCGTGCACACACACACATACACACTCGTGCAAACACATACACACACACGCACACACGCCCGCCCGCCCGCACACACGCACTTACGCACACACACGCACGCATGTGCACACACATAAACCCACACGCGCGTGCGTGCATCCACACACACGCTCAAGCACGCACGTACACACATACATACATACACACACACACACGCACGCACGCACACACACGTGCGTGCACATACACATACGCACCCACACACACACACGCACACATACACGCGTGCACACACTCACACGCGCAGACACGTACGCACGCACCCACGTACGAATACACACACACGCACACATGCACACACACGTGCCGTACACACACACGCATACGCGTGCACACACACACACACACGCACACACTTACACCCGTTCGCACATACTCTCTCTCTCTCTCTCACACACACACACACACACGTGCTCACACACAAACAAAACACGCCTACACTCTCTCTCACACACAAACACATGTGCACACACACACGCATGCACACACATGCACACACACACACATGTACACACGCACACACACTCGTGCGCACACACACACAGACACTCATGCACACACATACACACGCGCGCACACGCAAGCCCGCCCGCCCACACACACGCACTTACACACACACACGCACGCACGTGCACACACACACAAACCTACACGCGCGTGCGTGCACCCACACACACGCGCAAGCACGCACGTACACACGTACATACACACACACGGACGCACACACGCGCAGGCACACACGCGCGCGTGAACATACACATACGCACGCACGCATACACGCACAAATACACGCGTGCGTGCACACACACACACACAGACACACACACACGCACCCACATACACATACACACACACGCACCCACACACACGCACATACGCACACGCGTGCACATACACACGCACAGACACACACACGCACACACGTGCGCGCACGTGCACACACACTCACACACACAAACACATACACACACACAGACGCGCACACACACTCACATACACACACAAACATACACACACACACACACGCATGCACACACGCAAACACGCACACGCACACACGCGCGCGCGAACAAACATACACACATGCACGCACGCCCACACACAGACACACATGCACAGACGCAAGCACACACATACAAACATACACACACACACACACACACACACACACACACACACACACACTAACACGTGCGCGCGCGCACAAACACAGGCACACACACACACGCGTGCTCTCTCACACACACACACGTGCGCACACACACTCATCCACGCGTGCGCATACGCACACACAAACATGCACGCCCTCACGCTTACACGCATGCACGCACACACACAAACGCGTGTGCACACACAAACATATACACGCATACATGTACATGCAAACACACAAACACGCGTGCGCACACTCTCTTTTTCTCACACACACACGCACATGCGCGCATTCGCACATTCACACGTACGCACAACACTTACGCACACAAGTGCGCGCACAAAAACACACACGTGCCGTGCACACATACACACACACACACACAAACACACACGCGCGCGCGTATGCTCACACATACACACACACACACACGTGTGCGCACGCATGTATGCATACACACACACACACGCGTGCGCGCGCATACACACTCGCATGCACGCATACATACACACACACGCGTGCGCACACATACATACACGCTTGTGCACACTTACACACACACGCAGACATACACACGCACGCGTGTGCACGCTTGCGTGCATTCATACTCACACACGCGTGCGCACACATACACACACACGCATGCACGCATACACACGCACACACATACAAACACATGCGCGTGCGCACACTTACCCACACATGCGCACACACACACACACGCGTGCGCGCTCATGCATGCATACACACACACACACACACACACGTGCGCATACATACACACACGCGCACACACACACACACACGCGCGTGTGCCCGCACCTGCACACACACACGTGTGCACACATACACACACACACGCAAACATATACACACGTGCCGCACACACACACACGCACACACACACACACACGTGCCACACACCCACGTGCACATACACACACACACGCACACACTTACACCCGTGCGCACACACACACACACGTGCTCACACACAAACACAAACATGCATACACTCTCTCTCACACACACATGTACACACACACACACACACACACTCGTGCGCACACACACACACACACTCGTGCGCACACACACACACACTCGTGCACAGACATATACACACGCGCACACACGCCCGCCCGCCTGCACACACTCACTTACGCACTTACGCACACACACGCCCGCCCTCCCGCACACACGCACATACACACACGCGCGTGCACATACATACACACACACGCGCGCGTGCCCGCACCTACACACACACACACACACATGTGTGCACACATACACACACACGCGCACACATACACACACGCACACATACACACACGTGCCGCACACACACACACACGTGCCGCACACCCACATGCACATACAGACACACGCACACACTTACACCTGTGCGCACACACACACTCTCTCTCACACACACACACACGTGCTCACTCACAAACACAAACACGCACACACTCTCACACACACACACACATGTACACACACACACTCGTGCGCACGCACACACACACACATACACACTCGTGCACACACATACACACACACGCGCACACACGCCCGCCCGCCCGTGCGCACGTGCAAACACGCACGTACACACGTACATACACACACACACACGCACACACACACGTGCGCGCGTGCACATACACATACGCACGCACACACACACGCACACATACACCCGTGCGCACACACACACACGCAGACACACTCGCACCCACGTACACATACACACACACACACACGCACACATGCACACACACGTGCCGTACACACACACACATACGCGTGCACATGCACACACACACACACTCACACACTTACACCCGTTCGCACACACTCTCTCTCTCTCTCACACACACGCACGTGCTCACACACAAACACAAACACGCATACACTCTCTCTCTCACACACACACGTGCACACACACACACACACGCATGCACACACATGCGCGCACACACACACACACACGTGGGCGTACACACACACATGTACACACACACACACACACTCGTGCACACACACACAGACACTCGTGCGCACACATACACACACGCGCACACACAAGCCCGCCCGCCCGCACACACGCACTTAAGCACACACACGCACGCACGTGCACACACACACAAACTCACACGCGCGTGCGTGCACCCACACACACGCGCAAGCACGCACGTACACACGTACATACACACACACACACACACGCATGCACACGCGCGCAGGCACACACGCGCGTGCACATATACATACGCACACCCACACACACGCACAAATACACGCATGCGCACACACACACGCAGACACGCACGCACGCACCCACGTACACACACACACACGCATGCACACACACACATACGCACGCGCGTGCACATAGACACGCACGCGCACACACACACACACACCCACACACGTGCACACACGCACACACACACTCACATACACACACAAACACACACACACACAAACGCGCACACACACTCACATACAGACACAAGCATACACACACACACGCATGCACACACGCAAACACGCACACGCACACCCGCGCGCGAACAAACATACACACATGCATGCACGCGCACACACAGACACACATGCACGCACGCACTTACGCACACACAAATACGTGCACTTGACAAACACACACACACACACACATACACACACACACACAAACACGTGCGCGCACACACAAACACACGCACACACACGCGCGTGCTTTAACACACACGCGTGCGCGCACACACTCATCCACGCGTGCGCATACACACACACAAACACGCACGCCCTCACACTTACACGCATGCACGCACACACACAAACGCGCGTGCACACACAAACATGCACAAACACACACACGCGCGTGCGTGCTTCCACTCTCTCTCTTACGCACATACACATATACGCACACACACACACATGCATACGCGTGCACATACACACACACACACACACCCACACACGCGCACGCGGGCACACACACACGCAAACACGCACACACACATACACGCACACGCACACACACACACACAAATGCACACGTGT
>CAWUDS030001768.1:545000-570000 GCA_963859935.3 Lathyrus sativus | reverse complement strand
ACAGACACACACGCGCACAGACACACACGCGCACACACACACACACACACACACACAAACACACACAAAAACACACGCGCGCGTACCTTCACGCACACACACACATGCACACACGCAAACACACAAGCGCACACGCGAACACACATAAACGCATGCACGCACACACACACACACACAAACATACACGTGCACACACACGCATACACACGTCCGCTCACCAACACATGCACACACACAAGCACGCACAAACACACACACGCAGGCGCACACCCAGACACACGCACACACGCGCATGCGCACGTACACACACTCACTCACAAACATAAACACGTGCGCGCGCACATGCACGCACACAAGCACAGACACACACACGCGTGCACACACACGTATACACGCGTCTGTACACATATACATGCACGCACGAACAAACACACGCGCGCGTTCATATATACAGGCACACATGTACACGCAAACACACAAACACGCGTGCACACACTCTCTCTTTCTCACACACACACACGTGCGCGCGCACACACTTACGCGCAAGCACACACACACGCACGCACACAAGCACACGCCCGTGCGTGCGCACACATACACACACACGCATGCACGCATACACACACACACGCGCGCGTGCGCACACATACACAAACACACGCGTGCACACACATACACACATGCCCACACACAAACGCGCATGCACACACAAACAGGCACACACACACACATGCACACACACGTACGCGCGAGTGCACCCACTCTCTCTCTCATGCACACACACACACGCACACACACACACGTGCCGCACACACACACACACGCACACACACGCGCACACACACGTGCACATACACACACACATGTGCCGCACACACACACGCACACGCGTGCACATACACACGCACACGCGTGCACACACACACACACACGCACTCACACGCGCGCACACACACACACACACTTACACCCCTGCGCACACACACTCTCTCTCTCACAAACACGCACACGTGCCCACACACAAACACAAACATACACACACACACGTGTGCACCCATGCACTCTCACACACACACACACACATGCATCAACACACACCTGCGCCTGCGTGCGCACACACACACACATACGCGCACACGCGCACACGCTCAAGTGCGCACTCTCTCTCTATCTCTCTCTCTCACATGCACACACGCACGCACACACATGCACACACACACGCTCGCGCCCACACACTCCCACACACACACATGTACACACACACACACACACACACACACGTGCGTGCATGCATATAAAAGATTGTGCACACACATAGATGCACGCACGCAAGCACGCACACACACTCACACACTCGTGCACTCGCGCACACACACACACACACACACACACACACACGTGCACGCATGCAAGCACACACACTAACACGCGCGCGCTTCCACGCATACACGTGTCCGCACACACACACACATACAAACGCACAAGCGAGCGCGCGTGCGTGCGCGCGCACACACACATACACACACACACACGTGCGCGCACACATACACATACACACATGCACTTACGCAAGCACAGACACACACACATACGCACACGCGTATACACGTGTCCGCACGCACAGACACACATACACGCACGCAAGCATTGACACACACACACACGCAGGCACGCTTACACACCAACTCGCGTGCTCACACAGACACACAAGCGTGCACGCGCGCACACACACACACACACTCACACACACACACACACACACACGTGCGCTCGCACACAATCATGAGCACACACACGCGCACGTGCGCACGCAGACACACTAACACGCACGCATGCCTGCATGCACTCATGCATATACACACACACGCACGCACAGACACACGCACGTGCACACTCAAACACACACACACACACACACACAAACGTACACACACACACACACGCACACACATACACTCACACATACACGCACACACACAAATGGACACACCAGCGCGTGCACACACACACACACAGGCACACACGCACACGCACACGCACACACACACACGCGTGCGCACACTCTCACACGCACACGTACAAACACACACGCGTGCCCACAGACACACACACACATATGTGGGCACACGCGCGCACACACTCACATACACACACAAACACACACACACACAAACACACACGCGCACGAAGAGACAAACACGCGTGCGCACACTCTCTCTTTCTCACACACAGACACACACACATGCGCGCACACGCACACTCTCTCTTTCTCACACACATACACACACTCCCACACACATTCACACATGCACACACACACACACACGCGTGCGCGTATGCATATACACGATTATGCACACACACAGATGCATGCACGC
Organism: Lathyrus sativus; assembly: GCA_963859935.3. Taxonomy (NCBI): domain Eukaryota; kingdom Viridiplantae; phylum Streptophyta; class Magnoliopsida; order Fabales; family Fabaceae; genus Lathyrus; species Lathyrus sativus. The sequence continues at coordinate 567,622 of CAWUDS030001768.1, read as the reverse complement.
AAGTATGCACACACACACAGTCACGCACACACAAACACACACACACACACACGTGCACACATGCAAGCACACACACTAACACACGCGCGCTTCTACGCATACACGCGTCCGCATACACACACATACATACACACATACGAGCGCGTGCACGTGCGTGCACGCACACACACACATACACACGCACACACACACATGCACGTACGCAAGCACAGACACACACACATACGCACACACGATACACGCGTCCGTACACACACACATACACGCACGCAAGCATTGACACACACACACGCGCGCGCGCGCGGGTGCGCGTACATACAAACTCGCGTGCTCACACAACACACAAGCGTGCATGCACACACACACGTGCGCTCGCACACACGGGCGCGTGCGTGCACAAACGCACGCACGCGTGCGCACACAGACACACTAACACGCACGCATGCCTGCATGCACTCACGCATATACACACACGCACGCACAGACCCACACACGTGCACACACAAACACATACACACACACGCACACACATACACACGCGCACACACACACACACACACACATACACGCACACACACAAATGCACACACCAGCACGTGCACGCACGCATACGTACACACACACGCGTACCCACACACACACACATACATGCGCACACCTGCACACACACTCACATGCACACACAAACACACACACGCGCGCGCGCGCGTACGTGCACGCACACACGCTTGGGGACACGCGCAGATGCGCACACGCAAATACGCGCGCGCAAACTCACACACACGCGCACACGCACACGTAAACACATGCACGCACGCAAGCACACACACACATACACGCGTTCACATGCACGCAAGTACACACAAACACACAACCGTGCGCGCGAGCGCATACACGCGTCTGCTCAGACACACATGCACGCATGCAAGGAAGCGCAAACACAAACATGCGCGCGCAAACACACACGCGTATGCGCGCGCTCAAACACTCACTCACACACATACACACGTGCGCGCACACACGCACACACATGCACCCATGCAAGCACATACACACACACGCACGTACACACACACACGTTTATACGCGTCCGCACACACACACATGCACGCAAGTACACACACGCGCGCATTCACATATACACGCATACATGTACACGCAAAGAGACAAACACTCGTGCGCACACTCTCTCTTTGTCACACACACACACGTGCGCGTACACGCACACACACACGTGCGCACAACACTTACGCACACATGTGCGTGCACGCACACACACGTGCCGCACACACACACACACACGCACCCAAAAACATACGCGCGCACGCATACACACACACACGTGCACACGCATGCATGCATACATAAACACACGCGCGTGCGCACACATACACACACACACATGCATGCATACATACACACACAAACACACGTGTGCGCACACATACACAAACACGCGTGTGCACACATACATACACACACGCACACATACACACGCACGTGCATACACATACACACACACACACACGCGCGCGCGTGCGCTCACATACACACACACACACGTGTGCACACATACACACACGAACACAACGCACACATACACACACACACGCACACACACACACACACACACACATTCAAATGCGCACAAACACACGCGGGTGCACCCTATCTCTCTCACGCACACACACACACGCACACATATACACACACACACACACACTTACACTCGTGCGCACACACTCTCTCTCTCTCTCTCACACACACACACGTGCTCACACACAAACACAAACACACACACACTCTCTCTCTCTCTCTCACACACACACAAACGTGCTCACACACACACACACACGCATACACACACACACACTCGTGCATGCACACACACACACACACACACGTGCACACACATACACACACAAACGTACACACGCCTGCACGCCCGCACTTACGCACTTACGCACACACACACACACAAACACACACACTCGTGCACACACATACACACACAAACGTACACACGCATGCACACACACACACACACATACACACTCGTGCACACACATACACTTACGCGCACACACACTCACATATACACACAAACACACACACACACAGACGTGCACACACACTCACATACACACACAAACATACACACACACAAACACAAACACACACACACACAAGCGCGCGAACAAGCATACACGCGTGCATATACACACAGACGTGCACACACGCGTACACACAGACACACATGCACGCACGCAAGCACACACACACGAATACATGCGCTTGACACACACACACACACGTGCGCGCGCACGCACACCCAACCGTGCGCGCACACACACAAACACGCACGCATGCACACACACAAACGCGCATGCAGTCACTCTCTCTCTCTCTCTCTCACGCACACACACATACACGCACACAAACACAAACACGCATACACACACAGAGACATACGCGCACACAAACTCTTATACACACACGCGTGTGCGCATGCACACACACGATTGCCCATACACACACATGCACGCATGCAAGCACGTACGCACACACACTCTCACACACACAAACACACACACACACATGCACGCACGCAAGCACACACACACACACACGTGCACGCTCGCAAGCACACAAACTAACACGCGCGCGTTGTTGGTGGTGTAAAGCAGCAAGCAAAAAATATTAAGTAACCCAGTTTTGTCGTCTCCACAGGGATCAGTGCGATTTAAACACCGTTCAACGATTTCCATATTTCTAAGCTTATTGTTCAACAGGGTTGGTTAAAAAGGTTCAGGGAACCATAAATAAAAACAGAAAATATAAATAAAGACTGAAATATAAACGGAGCCTTGTTGGGATTGGATTTCATCAATTGATAACACATGCATTCTTCTGATCAAATTAAACACAACTCAATCATTCGTCTAATATCCTTACGTATCACTCACGACAAAGCTTATCTCTAACGCGGCGTCGAGAGAAAAACCGTGTTGTCTCATTGGTGATCTCTCACCCAACAAAAACACAACACAGAGCATTAAGATCTGATACTCACGCAAATGCTAAGCCTAAATCTATCTCTAGCGTTTAGGACCTAACAGGCAATCATCCTAGATCCAGATCCGAAAAGTATATCTCTATCACGATTCAAATCAAAGATTAACAGGTAAGCAAGAATGAAACCCATATCAGATAAACAATTGTTTTGCATAAAATACAATGATCAGAATATGTACACACGCTTAACCCTTTTTACATGTATTCATCTAATCCGCCAAATGTCGGTGAACATCGTTCTTCATCACTACTATCACATACCTGAAGGAAAATTGCGATCTAAACGCAGCGGAAAACAAAAATTTTCCTTTAGTGATCCTCACGAATGAGCATGGTCAGTGATAGAATCGTTACCTCTTTGTGGCGATTCAGATCTTTGATGCAGCGATCACAAGCGTTGATGAGGTGCAACGCCTCTACTCAGTCCACACGAACAGCTTCCGGTCACAGTGCTAGCTGCTTACGAACGGAATTATTTGAGTGAGAAAAGAGAATCAAAACGAAATTGCATCAAGTGAAAGCTTCATCACAAGGGTTCCTTTTATAGACTCTCTTGTGGGTTGCGGGCTAAAACCCTAATTCACATGATCCATAATAATATTATATATTATTATAATAACTATTATTATAATAAATATATTTATTTTATTATTATTTTATAACCATTATAAAATAACAATAATTATTATTATATTATCCGAATTTCTATTTTCACTTAAGTGCACCGTACCTTACGGTGTTCCTTTGATTTCTCTATCTCTCATCAAACTGTCCTTATGTGTGTGACCCTGTAGGATTTCGTAACGTTGGTAATTATATTAAATTATATATTTAACATAATAAACAGTAAGCGGTATCTAGCAACACATCACTGCTACCCGAGTCACGAAAATGTCATGTGATCTGACAAAACCTTTTTCGTGATAATATATGTTTGTACAATTACCCTTTTGCCCCTATGTCTATATTGAACACAAGGCATACTCTGTGTCATCCTTGTCCAGTTCAATATTGGGCCCTTAGACATTTCTCCTGTTATGCAGGATTGGCAAATTCCATCTAGGACACTCATGTCCCTCAGCATGCTTCGTGGAGTGCCCATCAACTGTCTTTATGATCATCCAGTTACGAATAATGTTTGATCAGCAATAAAGCACCCGACTCTACATCTAGGGTCCATAGTGGTTTCAGGTCGAAGGGTGGTAATACACCATTATCACCATGAGAATAACTTATGACACTTTGCATAACATACTATGTAGTATTCTCATAGCGGGTCAATCCGGTATAAATATTACTCCTAATATTTATACCTATGTCAAGACTTGATAACTCTTTATCCATGATCCATGAGATGTGATCATCAGTCTATCTTCATAATAGTCTCAATGCTTTTAATGTTATCCCACTTTGCAATAAAGCTTGACTACGGATATTTTAAGAATAATGTCTTTATGTTTAATGGGATCTCATGATTAAGTCACACTTAACATTTCATTAAACAGACTAACTATTCTAGGGACTTTATTATTCTGAAAGACAAACATAATAAAGAAATACCTTTTATTATTAAACGAATAATCCGATACAAGTACCAAAAAGTATTGGCCTCTAGGGCTTACACCAACAATCTCCCACTAGCACTAGAGCCAATTAGGCATACCCTTAATACCCATAGATCTAGTATGACCATCATGCTTCTGTTGCGCAAGAGGCTTTGTTAATGGGTCAGCGATATTGTCAAGTGTAGGTACTCTGCATATCTTCACATCTCCCCGATCGATTATCTCTCGAATGAGGTGATAACGCCTAAGTATGTGTTTGGATCGTTGGTGAGATCTAGGCTCCTTAGCTTGTGCGATAGCACCATTGTTATCACAATATAAACCAATGGGATCCGCAATGCTAGGGACTATGCCAAGTTCACTAATGAACTTCTTGATCCAAACAGCTTCCTTTGCTGCATTTGAGGCAGCAATATACTCGGCCTCAGTTGTAGAATCAGCAACTGTTTCTTGCTTTGAACTTTTCCAGCTCACAGCGCCACCATTGAGACAGAACACATAACCAGATTGTGATCTAAAATCATCCTTATCTGTCTGGAAGCTAGCATCAGTGTAACCAATTACATCAAGCTCTTCCTGACCTCCATATATCAAGAATGAATCCTTAGTCCTTCTCAAGTACTTAAGGATATTCTTGACAGCTACCCAGTGAGCATCACCGGGATCAGATTGGTACCTACTCGTTGCACTTAATGCATACGAGACATCTGGTCGAGTACATAACATGGCATACATGATAGATCCTATTGCAGATGCATATGGAATCTTATTCATGCGATCCCTTTCTTCCTTAGTTGAAGGGGATTGTGTTTTTGATAAACACAGACCATGTTGCATAGGTATGAATCCTTTCTTGGAATCATGCATATTAAAGCGTCTCAACACTTTATCTATGTATGTACTCTGACTTAGGCCAAGCAGTTTTTGTGATCTATCTCTATAGATCCTAATTCCTAATATATAGGCTGCTTCACCTAGGTCTTTCATAGAAAAACAATTCCCTAACCAAGTCTTCACTTGTTGCAAGGTAGGGACATCGTTTCCAATGAGTAATATGTCATCTACATATAATACCAGAAACACGATCATGCTCCCACTAACCTTCTTGTAGACACAAGGTTCATCTTCATTTTTGATGAATCCATATTGTTTTACGGTTTCATCAAAACGAAGATTCCAGCTTCTGGAAGCTTGCTTCAATCCATAGATTGATCGCTGTAACTTGCATATCTTTTGGGCATCTTGTGGTATGTCAAATCCTTCAGGTTGTGTCATGTACACATCCTCAAGAAGATTCCCATTAAGGAAAGCAGTTTTGACATCCATCTGCCATATTTCATAATCATGATATGCAGCGATGGCAAGTAAAATCCGAACAGATTTAAGCATTGCAACTGGTGAAAAGGTTTCATCATAGTCAACCCCATGAATTTGTTTATAGCCTTTTGCAACCAGTCTTGCTTTATAGGTATGTACCTTACCATCCATGTCAGTCTTCTTCTTGAAGACCCACTTGCATCCTATAGGGTTAACTCCTATAGGAGGTTCTACCAAGGTCCAAACCTGGTTTGTGTACATGGAATCCATTTCAGATTTCATGGCTTCTAGCCACTTCTCAGACTCAGGACCAGTTATGGCCTCTTTGTAGGTCACAGGCTCATCTTGATCCATGAGTAATACATCACCCTGATCACTTATGAGATATCCATATCTCTCAGGTTGGTGACGTATCCTGCTTGACCTACGCTGGTCTTGTTCTTCTTGAGCAGGTTGCTCTTCCACAACTACTTGTGTTTCCCGCTCTAGTTCCTCCATAGGTGTTTCAATGTTTTGTGATTCTTGAATTTCTTCAAGCTCTATTTTCCTCCCACTGTTTCCTTTGGAAATAAAATCCCTTTCCAGAAAGACTCCAGTTCGAGCGACAAACACTTTGCCCTCAGAAGGATTGTAGAAGTAATATCCTCTTGTTTCTTTAGGATACCCCACAAATAAGCATTTGTCAGATTTGGGCTCAAGCTTGGTTGAAATTTGTCGTTTGACGTAAACCTCGCAACCCCAAATCTTCATGTAAGACATATGTGGTTTCTTACCACTCCATATCTCATATGGTGTCTTATCAACCTTTTTGGATGGAACACGGTTAAGTGTGTAAGCTGCTGTTAATAATGCATGTCCCCAAAAGGAGTTTGGAAGATCGACGTGACTCATCATGGATCGGACCATGTCTAACAAGGTTCGATTTCTTCTCTCAGATACACCATTCCATTGTGGTGTTCCAGGAGGAGTAAGTTGGGATAGAATCCCATACTCTTTTAGATGGTCATCAAATTCTAGGCTTAAATATTCACCGCCTCGATCTGATCGAAGAACTTTAATATTCTTACCTAGTTGGTTTTGTACTTCATTCTTGAATTCCTTGAACTTTTCAAAGGACTCAGATTTGTGTTTCATTAAATACACATATCCGTATCTACTGAAGTCATCAGTAAAAGTGATGAAGTACTGAAAACCTCCTCTGGCTGGTATGTTCAGTGGTCCACATACATCAGTATGTATGAGTGCCAAAAGATCATTAGCCCTTTCACCTTTTCCTGTGAATGGGGATTTTGTCATCTTTCCAATTAAACAAGATCTGCATGTCTCGTATGATTCATAATCAAAAGAGTCCAAGAGTCCATCTTTATGGAGTTTGGAAATGCGTTTCTCATTTATGTGGCCTAATCGACAGTGCCAAAGGTAAGTTGGATTCAACTCATTAGGTTTCAACCTTTTAGTATTAATGTTATAAATTGGCATTTCAAGATCAAGGACATATAGTCCATTATTCATTTTTGCAGTAGCATAGAATATATCATTCAAATAAATGGAGCAACAATTGTTCCTTATTATGAATGAAAAACCAAACTTGTCCAAACAAGAAACGGAAATAATATTCCTGCTAATTGCAGGTACATAATAACAGTTCTCTAACTGAATTATTAAACCACTAGGTAAAGTTAAAACATAAGTTCCTACAGCTAAAGCAGCAACCTTTGCTCCATTGCCAACTCGTAGGTCAACTTCACCTTTTGCCAAATTTCTACTCCTTTTTAGTCCCTGCACATTAGTACAAATGTGAGAACCGCATCCAGTATCTAATACCCATGATGCAGAAGTAGATAAATTAATTTCAATAACAAAAATACCTGAATTTGAAGTCTCTACTCCATTATTCTTATCTTCCAGGTACTTTGGGCAATTTCTCTTCCAATGTCCGGTCTTACCGCAATGGAAGCAAGTGCCCTCCTTTGCTATTCCTCCACTAGGCTTCAAAACAGGAGGAGTGGGTTTGGGTTTGGCAACTTCCTTGCCTTTCCCTCTACCACCCTGTTTGATGGGCCTCTTGTTCTGTTTCTTTCCATTACTGACCATCAGAATGGATTTCCCTTTTGTCTTCATATTCTGCTCAGCAGTTCTCAACATGCCTAGCAGTTCTGGAAGACTTTTGTCCAAGTCATTCATATTGAAATTCAGGACAAACTGACTGAAGCTCTCTGGCAACGATTGCAAGATCAGATCAATCGCAAGTTCCTTTCCAAGGGGAAACCCTAATCTGTCAAGGTTCTCCACATACCCAATCATCTTGAGTACATGGGGACTTACAGGGGCTCCCTCAGCTAACTTGCTGTTAAAAAGGGACTTTGAAACCTGAAACCTCTCATTTCTTGCTTGCTCTTGATAAAGCGTTTTCAGATGTCCGATCATATCGAACGCAGACATGTTCTCGTGTTGCTTTTGCAACTCAGAGTTCATGGTAGCAAGCATGAGGCAAGCGGTTTCATTGGCATCATCGAAATGCTTCTTATAAGCATCTCTTTCTGCCTTTGGTGCAGAACTAGGAGGTTCCTCCTCAGGAACTGGTGTCTCCAAGACATACAGCTTCTTATCGTGCTTGAGGACAATCCTCAGATTACGGTGCCAATCCAGGAAATTTGTCCCAGACAATTTTTCCTTATCTAGGATGGATCGCAAAATATTGTTCGATGTGTTTGTTGTCATGGTAATCTACAAGAGAAATATGAAAATATAAGTATCATTAAAACAACATATTTAATTAGGCCTTTAATCAAATATGCTCCCACTATTTTATTCAAAACAAATGACCCTCATCATTTGATTCGGAAAATCCCGTTGGAAGACTTTCTAGTGGGTCGAGATCCATGTTTCACTTTGTTTTAAGTCAGCGTTAGGCTGATTACACAAAACTAAGTTATTTAGGTAGGAACTCCTTCCAATTGTATCTCATACAACTCTCGAATATTTTCAATTGGGTGAATAACTCCTTATTCTGATCCATCACATGAATCATTCCCAATTCTTGCCTCTAAACATATATAATCTTATTATAATTTGTTTAGTTAAGTTTGACCCATTGTTTTAGCAATTGGATATTACAATTATCCCATCGCACCTTACTAATATAGAACATGCACCTCGCGTAGGCGAAACCTACAATGCTCGATACTAGTCTTGATGAGTGCTAAAAATTGGAAAGCATAAACTTAATATTTAATTTTGAGGGAATTTGTTATTAGTTTGATCTCACCGGCTTCACATGCAAAACGTCTCTCACATGCATCAACATACAATTACATGCATCAACATACATATAAAAAAGATACAATTATGGCCCCTAACGCAATTGTTCTCTCAAGCCAATGAGAGAACCTAAGCTAACCTAATAACGATCTAAGCTTCTCCAAGCATGATCTCCAAGGTTATCCTCCTTTAATATTGAATACTTCCTTTTTTTTTTTTTTTTTCATAACATAATATTACATTACATATAAGAAAACTCGTTTTACATACGAGGGAGTGAGATGAGAAAAGAAGTTACATAAAGAGATTGAGAGAGAGGCACGACACGCAGGCCGTATTCAAAAATCCCAAAACAATAATAAAGGAAAAACTAAGGCCATAACTGATCACCACAAATAAATAATAATAAACACACTTTTATTATTAGTTTAAAATTCCGATAATTAAATAAACTAAATTAAATTTCGACTGATTGATCACACTTTGCAGACTTAGCCGGGGGTTCCGCTTCATTGTATTTCACGTCGTTTCCTGCACAACTTTTGTGAACACTTCATTGTATTTCACGTCGTTTCCTGCACAACTTTTATTATGAACACTTCATTGTATTTCACGTCGTTTCCTGCACAACTTTTGTGCATTTACAATCCCAACCGGAAAAGTCTGCGGCAATACAACACTTGTACTGCCATTAATCCTAATGCAACAATTTCATGCCGTCAAACACAACTCGATTGATAACTCAATATGATAGATCAACATATCATTGCTTCACCATACTAACGTCGGATTCCGAAGCGAATGAAAGTGATGATCTTTCAAAAGAATTACAATCCTTATGTGATTGAATGGATGAAATCAAAACAGTATATCCCATATACCATCTTTGCATCAGAATTTCTTATATCTTATATAAAAGTGATCGATCTAATTGTGTAACCTATGGATGATCAATGTATCGCACAACTTCACCATACTAATGTCGGATTCCGAAGCATAATCAACATCAATCATCCAAATCGTACACAACAGATGCCAAATTTAATTAATCGTTTATTGTTAAATTCATTCTGTGTTTTAATCGAATCAAATACAGAAAAGACGGAAATTTAACAGCTATCAGATCCATGGTTTCGTAAGTGGCTCTGATACCACTGAAGGAAAATTGCGATCTAAACGCAGCGGAAAACAAAAATTTTCCTTTAGTGATCCTCACGAATGAGCATGGTCAGTGATAGAATCGTTACCTCTTTGTGGCGATTCAGATCTTTGATGCAGCGATCACAAGCGTTGATGAGGTGCAACGCCTCTACTCAGTCCACACGAACAGCTTCCGGTCACAGTGCTAGCTGCTTACGAACGGAATTATTTGAGTGAGAAAAGAGAATCAAAACGAAATTGCATCAAGTGAAAGCTTCATCACAAGGGTTCCTTTTATAGACTCTCTTGTGGGTTGCGGGCTAAAACCCTAATTCACATGATCCATAATAATATTATATATTATTATAATAACTATTATTATAATAAATATATTTATTTTATTATTATTTTATAACCATTATAAAATAACAATAATTATTATTATATTATCCGAATTTCTATTTTCACTTAAGTGCACCGTACCTTACGGTGTTCCTTTGATTTCTCTATCTCTCATCAAACTGTCCTTATGTGTGTGACCCTGTAGGATTTCGTAACGTTGGTAATTATATTAAATTATATATTTAACATAATAAACAGTAAGCGGTATCTAGCAACACATCACTGCTACCCGAGTCACGAAAATGTCATGTGATCTGACAAAACCTTTTTCGTGATAATATATGTTTGTACAATTACCCTTTTGCCCCTATGTCTATATTGAACACAAGGCATACTCTGTGTCATCCTTGTCCAGTTCAATATTGGGCCCTTAGACATTTCTCCTGTTATGCAGGATTGGCAAATTCCATCTAGGACACTCATGTCCCTCAGCATGCTTCGTGGAGTGCCCATCAACTGTCTTTATGATCATCCAGTTACGAATAATGTTTGATCAGCAATAAAGCACCCGACTCTACATCTAGGGTCCATAGTGGTTTCAGGTCGAAGGGTGGTAATACACCATTATCACCATGAGAATAACTTATGACACTTTGCATAACATACTATGTAGTATTCTCATAGCGGGTCAATCCGGTATAAATATTACTCCTAATATTTATACCTATGTCAAGACTTGATAACTCTTTATCCATGATCCATGAGATGTGATCATCAGTCTATCTTCATAATAGTCTCAATGCTTTTAATGTTATCCCACTTTGCAATAAAGCTTGACTACGGATATTTTAAGAATAATGTCTTTATGTTTAATGGGATCTCATGATTAAGTCACACTTAACATTTCATTAAACAGACTAACTATTCTAGGGACTTTATTATTCTGAAAGACAAACATAATAAAGAAATACCTTTTATTATTAAACGAATAATCCGATACAAGTACCAAAAAGTATTGGCCTCTAGGGCTTACACCAACAATACCCACACAATATCATATTGATCCTACCCATGCTACCCATGCTACTTAATCAACACAACACCATAGAAGATACATGAATATCAACTTCAAAACCATGTCAAAAGTTTGTTCATTGATAGAAGAAAATCTGAGATCAAAGATGTGAAAAGGTTTTGTCAAGACCCACAAATACATAATCAAAGATATTCAATCAATAGAGAATCCAAAATAAGTTCACAAACATATATTAGATGAAATACATAAGGTATCAAAAGATTACAATCCAAACCCCAACAAGAGATCGAAGATCTTACCTCCTCCCTCTTAGGGTTTTACTTCTCTCTCTCTGTTCTAATGTTCCCCAATGTTACAAGATGGAAAAATAATTCAAAGTCCTTTCTTGTTATGACCTAAAAAGCAGTAAATATAGCACAAAAAGATGTTCTGTTTTCGCCCATTCGCCAGGCGAACAGGGACATTCGCCAGGCGAACAACAGAAACAAGGCACTTCAAAGTGCCTTCAGCAGCAAACCGCCCTTCTGAGCCATCGTACCTTCGCCAGGCGAACCTTCGCAGGCTCCACTCGCCAGGCGAACTTTATGTCCTTTTGGTCTGGGAGTTTAAGTTGAATTACTCGCTCTGGCTCGCCAGCACTCGCCAAGCGAACCTTCGCTGGCACTCGCTGGGCTTCGCCAAGCGAGCATGACAGATTCCAGCTTCTTCCAGCAGCTCTGATTTCGCCTAGTGAGCATGACAGCATTTTGGTGGTTTGCATCTTGTCTTGGTTTCCTTGCCCATTTCTTGTGTCTTACTCTTCACTTGTTTTGTGCCTAATTCCTGCACAATAACACACAAATCAAAGGTACCAAGAGCTTTTCACACTATATTGCAAACCAAACAAAACAAGAGTGGTTTTCTACATTTATTTGACGAAAATGAGTGAAAAATACCAACTTTTGATAGATCAAATAAGTGAAATTTGGCATCTAACAACTCGCCCCAACTAGCTTTTTGCTTGTCCTCAAGCAAAGTATGCCTCTCATTTTGCAACAAGAGGATTTGCTCGAGACTAAGGTTCACCCAAGAATGGATAAAATTGGCTCAAACATAAATGATGCAAACAAGCTATGGTTTCAAATGTTTAGAATCAAACAATGCACAAGAACTAAATTCTTAAAACAAATATAAAGCCATGTATCAATCAACAACTATGTTTTTCATGAATGAATCACTTTATCTCTCCTCTTCGAATAAGGATTGAAGAAATTACGCGTTTGCAACCGCGGGGACAATTTCACTCAACTAACAAACAATGCCAATATCAATTTAATTCATACAAAATCTAACAATCACAAGCGAAACTATGGAAGCAAGAAGATCACTAAGGTCTTTAAGGTTGTAGCTTGGTCGGGTTTACAAACAAGGGTCATTTCTAAGGCCATTGAAACGAAATTTCCGATGCAAAAGAGACATTCACCGAACACGTTATTTACACACCTCAACTTCATTCCATTCATTTCTTAATTGCAAACCTTCACAACTTTATTGCACAACTTATTCTTTCACTATTTTTCTTTTCCAAGAAAACATTCTTTTTCTTTTCTTTTTTCATATTCACACAATTTTTGGTGCTTGCTTGAATTTTTCAAAAGTTGTAGCAACCTACTATCTTCCTTTTTCATTCGCCCCAACTTAACTTTTACTCAACCCTCAAGTGAATGCTCTTAGCTTTTTATGGCAAAGAAGACAATTAAAACAAATTCAAGGGTTCAAGAAAAATTTTAGAATCTCTCAAAATTAAGAATGAGATTCACTTTGTTTAGGCTCAAAGGGGTCAACAAATTCTCTCTACTCACGGGTAAGTTGCATTTGGACATAGTTGTGCTCAATACAAACAAGTGCCTTGATCATTTCTAATGATTCCACAAATTCACAATGATAACAAGATAAAGCATGAATCATACGAATCAACAAAGTTTATCATAAATCCAGCATTTAGTAAACAATGAAAGCTTTCTCACAAATTGTGGTTTTTGGTCCTAAGTGAAACAATCATTCAAACAAGTTGCCAAAAGAACAAATTTCATTTGCAAAAAGACTTAAGTTCTTAAGCATTCTAAAATTCTAAACAAAGGAAACCATGTACCTTGACAACATTCACTTGTTTCATACTATCATCGCCATCCTAACTTGGTTGAAGCTTCATTGAATGCTTTTATACCGATAGCAACCACTCTAGAAGGAGTTTTCATCATTCCTGAACACACTAGAAAAAACGTAAAAAGAAACAATATATACAAAATATACAAAGCTTAAAAACATAGAACCGTTGCAATGCACTTCAAAATCTCAACACCAATCCCCGGCAACGGCGCCATTTTGTTGGTGGTGTAAAGCAGCAAGCAAAAAATATTAAGTAACCCAGTTTTGTCGTCTCCACAGGGATCAGTGCGATTTAAACGCCGTTCAACGATTTCCATATTTCTAAGCTTATTGTTCAACAGGGTTGGTTAAAAAGGTTCAGGGAACCATAAATGAAAACAGAAAATATAAATAAAGACTGAAATATAAACGGAGCCTTGTTGGGATTGGATTTCATCAATTGATAACACATGCATTCTTTTGATCAAATTAAACACAACTCAATCATTCGTCTAATATCCTTACGTATCACTCACGACAAAGTTTATCTCTAACGCGGCGTCGAGAGAAAAACCGTGTTGTCTCATTGGTGATCTCTCACCCAACAAAAACACAACACAGAGCATTAAGATCTGATACTCACGCAAATGCTACGCCTAAATCTATCTCTAGCGTTTAGGACCTAACAGGCAATCATCCTAGATCCAGATCCGAAAAGTATATCTCTATCACGATTCAAATCAAAGATTAACAGGTAAGCAAGAATGAAACCCATATCAGATAAACAATTGTTTTGTATAAAATACAATGATCAGAATACGTACTCACGCTTAACCCTTTTTACATGTATTCATCTAATCTGCCAAATGTCGGTGAACATCGTTCTTCATCACTATTATCACATACCCACACAATATCATATTGATCCTACCCATGCTACCCATGCTACTTAATCAACACAACACCATAGAAGATACATGAATATCAACTTCAAAACCATGTCAAAAGTTTGTTCATTGATAGAAGAAAATCTGAGATCAAAGATGTGAAAAGGTTTTGTCAAGACCCACAAATACATAATCAAAGATATTCAATCAATAGAGAATCCAAAATAAGTTCACAAACATATATTAGATGAAATACATAAGGTATCAAAAGATTACAATCCAAACCCCAACAAGAGATCGAAGATCTTACCTCCTCCCTCTTAGGGTTTTACTTCTCTCTCTTTGTTCTAATGTTCCCCAATGTTACAAGATGGAAAAATAATTCAAAGTCCTTTCTTGTTATGACCTAAAAAGCAGTAAATATAGCACAAAAAGATGTTCTGTTTTCGCCCATTCGCCAGGCGAACAGGGACATTCGCCAGGCGAACAACAGTAACAAGGCACTTCAAAGTGCCTTCAGCAGCAAACCGCCCTTCTGAGCCATCGTACCTTCGCCAGGCGAACCTTCGCAGGCTCCACTCGCCAGGAGAACTTTATGTCCTTTTGGTCTGGGAGTTTAAGTTGAATTACTCGCTCTGACTCGCCAGCACTCGCCAAGCGAACCTTCGTTGGCACTCGCTGGGCTTCGCCAAGCGAGCATGACAGATTCCAGCTTCTTCCAGCAGCTCTGATTTCGCCTAGTGAGCATGACAGCATTTTGGTGGTTTGCATCTTGTCTTGGTTTCCTTGCCCATTTCTTGTGTCTTACTCTTCACTTGTTTTGTGCTTAATTCCTGCACAATAACACACAAATCAAAGGTACCAAGAGCTTTTCACACTATATTGCAAACCAAACAAAACAAGAGTGGTTTTCTATATTTATTTGACGAAAATGAGTGAAAAATACCAACTTTTGATAGATTAAATAAGTGAAATTTGGCATCTAACACGCGCTTACACGCGTACTCGTGTCCGCACACATACACATGCACGCACGCAAGCACGCACACACATACAAACACACGCACACACACAAACACGCGCGCGTGCGCGCACACATACACACACACACATGCACGTACTCAAGCACAGACACACACACAAGCGCGCTTACACACACACATGCACGCGTGCGCACACAAACACGCACACACGCATACACACACACGCATGCACAGACACACGTGCGTGCATACACAAACACAAACGTACACACACACGCACACACACGCACACACACACACAAGCACACACACAAACGCAAACACCAGCGCGTGCACACACACACGCACAGGCAAACACGCGCATGCACACACGCACGTGTGCGCACACTTTCACACACACACACGCACGCACACGCACACACACGCGGGTGCCCCCCCACACACACACACGTGCGCACACGAGCACACACACTTTCATACACAAACAAAAACACACACACACCCGCGCGCGCGCGTACGTGCATGCACACACGCATGCACACACGCAAACACGCACACACACACACACACACACGTGCACACACGCGCACACGCACACGTAAACACATGCACACACGCAAGCACACACACACACACACACGCATACACACGTCCGCACGCACACAAGCACACACAAACAAGCGCACGCAAACTTATACATGCATCCGCTCACACAAACATGCACGCACGCAAGCGCGCCCACACATACACACGCTCGCGCCCACACGCGCGCTCAGGCAAACTCACGCCCATTCGCTTGCACACACACTCACTCACACACATAAACACGTGTGCGCGCACACGCGCGAACATGCACACATGCAAGCACAGACACACACACGCACGCACACACACGTATGCACGCGCCCGCACGCACCCACATGCCCGCACCAATACACATGCGTGTGTTCACTTATACACACACACATGTACACGCAAACACACAAACACGCGTGCGCACACTCTCTATTTCTCTCTCTCTCACACACACACACACACACACGTGCGCACACACGCATACAGACGTGTTGCACACACATACACACACACACACACACTTACACACACACACACACACACGCACACAGACGTGCCGCATACACATACACACTCTCACACACACACACAAGTGCGCACACACTCTCTCTCTCCCTCACACACACACACACAAACACACACACACGCACACATTCACATGCACACACACACACACACATGCGCGTGCACCCATTCTCTCTCTCTCTCTCTCACGCACACACCCACACACACACACGCACACACGTGCCGCGCACACACACACACACACGCGCGTGCACACACACATACACACGCTCACACTTACACCCGTTCGCACACTCTCTCTCTCTCTCTCTCTCACACACACACACGTGCTCACACACAAACACAAACACGCACACACTCTCTCTCTCACACACACACACACATGTACACACACACACACACTCGTGCGCACACACACACACACTCGTGCACACACATACACACACACACGCACACACGCCCGCCCGCCCGCACACACGCACTTACGCACTTACGCACACACACGCACGCACGTGCACACACATAAACCCACACGCGCGTGCGTGCATCCACACACACGCGCAAGCACGCACGTACACACGTACATACACACACACACACGCACGCACACACGCGCGCGTGCACATGCACATACGCACCCACACACACACTTACGCACACACACGCACCCACACACACACGCACGCATACACGCGTGCGCGCACACACACACACACACGCAGACACGCATGCACGCACCCACGTACACATACACACACACGCACACATGCACACACACGTGCCGTACACACGCATACGCATACGCGTGCACACGCACACACACACACACGCACACACTTACACCCGTTCGCACACACTCTCTCTCTCTCTCTCTCTCACACACACACACATGCTCACACACAAACACAAACACGCCTACACTCTGTCTCACACACAAACACACGTGCACACACACTCGCGTGCACACACACACGCATGCACACACATGCACACACACATGCACACACGTGGGCGTACACACACACATGTACAAACACACACACACACACTCGTGCGCACACACACGCAGACACTCGTGCACACACATACACACACGCGGACACACAATTCCGTCCGCCCGCACACACGCACTTACGCACACACACGCACGCACGTGCACACACACACAAACCCACACGCGCGTGCGTGCACCCACACACACGCGCAAGCACGCACGTACACACGTACATACACACACACAGACGCACACACGCGCGCATGCACATACACATACGCACGCACACACACACGCACAAATACACGCGTGCGCACACACACACACACACGCAGACACGCAAGCACGCACCCACGTACACACACACACACACGCACGCACTGACACAAACGCACATACGCACGCGCGTGCACTTACACACGCACACACGCAGACACGCACGCACGCACCCACGTGCACACACTCACATACACACACAAACACACACACACACACACACACACACACAGACGCACACACACACTCACATACACACACAAACATACACACACACATACACACATGCACACACGCAAACACGCACACGCACACACACGCGCGCGTACAAACATACACACATGCACGCACGCCCACACACAGACACACATGCATGCACGCAAGCACACACACACAAATACGTGCGCTTGACACACACACACACACACACACACACACACACACACACACACACTAACACTAACATGTGCGCGCGCGCACAAACACAGGCACACACACGCGCGTGCTCTCTCAAACACACGCGTGCGCACACACACTCATCCACGCGTGC
This sequence comes from Lathyrus sativus, assembly GCA_963859935.3. NCBI lineage: Eukaryota > Viridiplantae > Streptophyta > Magnoliopsida > Fabales > Fabaceae > Lathyrus > Lathyrus sativus. Next base: position 548,968 of record CAWUDS030001768.1, on the reverse strand, counting down.
GCATACACACACACAAACACGCACGCCCTCACGCTTACACGCATGCACACACACACATAAACGCGCGTGCACACACAAACATATACACACATATACACGCATACATGTACACGCAAACAAACAAACACGCGTGCGCACACTCTCTTTTTCTCACACACACACACACGTGCGCGCATTCGCACATTCACACGTACGCACAACACTTACGCACACATGTGCGCGCACAAAAACACACACGTGCCGTGCACACATACACACACACACACACGCACAAACAGACACGCGCGCGCGTATGCTCACACATACACACACACACACACACACACACGTGTGGGCACGCATGTATGCATACATACACACACACGCGTGCGCGCACACACACATGCATGCACGCATACATACACACACACACGCGTGCGCACACATACATACACGCGTGTGCACACTTACACACACACACACACAGACATACACACGCACGCGTGCGCACGCATGCGTGCATTCATACACACACACGCGTGCGCACACATACACACACACGCATGCACGCATACATACACACACACACACATACAAACACATGCGCGTGCGCACACTTACCGACACACGCGCACGCACGCACACACACACGCGCGTGCGCGCTCATGCATGCATACAAACACACACACGCGTGCGCATACATACACAAACACGCGCGCGTGCCCGCACCTACACACACACACACGTGTGCACACATACACACACACGCACACATACAGACGCGCACACATATACACACGTGCCGCATACACACACACGTGCCGCACACCCACGTGCACATACACACACACACGCACACACTTACACCCGTGCGCACACACACTCTCTGTCTCTCACACACACACGTGCTCACACACAAACACAAACACACACACTCTCTCTCACACACACACACATGTACACACACGCACACACACACACACACACACTCGTGCGCACACACACACACACACTCATGCGCACACACACACACACTCGTGCACACACATACACACACACACATGCACACACGCCCGCCCGCCCGCACACGTGCACTTACGCATTTACACACACACACACGCACACACGCTCGCCCTCCCGCACACACACACTTACGCACATACACAAACACGCGTGCGCATACATACACACACGTGCACACAAACATACACACGCGCGTGCCCTCACCTACACACACACGTGTGCACACATACACACACGCGCGCACACATACACATCCACGCACACATACACCCACGTTCCGCACGCACACACACACACACACGCGCCGCACACCCACGTGCACATACACACACACACGCACACACTTACACCCGTGCGCACACACACACACTCTCACACACACACACACACGTGCTCACACACAAAAACAAACACGCACACACTCTCTCTCTCTCACACACACATACACACATGTACACACATACACCCTCGTGCCCACACACACACACACTCGTGCACACACATACACACACACACGCACACACGCCCGCCCGCCCGCACACACGTGCAAGCACGCACGTACACACGTACATACACACACACACGCACACACACGCACGCACGCACACACGCGCGCGTGCACATACACATACGCACCCACACACACACACGCACACATACACGCGTGCGCACACACACACACACACACACACACGCAGACACGCACGCACCCACGTACACATACACACACACACACGTGCACACACACACACACATGCGCGCACACACACACACGTGGGCGTACACACACACACACACATGTACACACACACACACTCGTGCGCACACACACACAAGCACTCGTGCACACACATACACACACGCGCAAACACAAGCCCGCCCGCCCGCACACCCGCACTTACGCGCACACACACGCACGCACGTGCACACACACATAAACCCACACGCGCGTGCGTGCACCCACACACACGCGCAAGCACGCACGTACACACGTACATACACACACACGCACACACACACGCGCGTGCACATATACATATGCACACCCACACACACGCACAAATACACGCATGCGCACACACACACACACGCAGACACGCACGCACGCACCCACGTACACATACACACACACGCACACACACACACACACATACGTACGCGCGTGCACATATACACGCACGCACTCACACACACACACACATGCACACACCCACACACGTGCGCACACGCGCACATACACTCACATACACACACAAACACACACACACACACACAGACGCGCACACACACTCACATACACACACAAACATTCACACACACACATGCACACACGTAAACACGCACAAGCACACACGCGCGCGCGAACAAACATACACACATGCATGCACGCGCACACACAGACACACATGCACGCACGCAAGCACACACACCCAAATACGTGCGCTTGACAAACACACACACACACACACACACACACACACACACACACTAACACGTGCGCGCGCACACAAGCACACGCACACACACGTGCGTGCTCTAACACACACGCGTGCGCACACACACTCATCCACGCGTGCACATACCCACACACAAACACGCACGCCCTCACGCTTACACGCATGCACGCACACACACAAACGCGCGTGCACACACAAACATGCACACACACACACACACACACACACACACACACACACACACGCGCGCACATGCATACGCGGCACATACATACACACACTCACACACACGCGCACGCGGGCACACACACACGCAAACACGCACACACACATATACGCACACGCACACACACACACACACACAAATGCACAGGCGTGCACATACACACACACACGCACACACACATGCATACGCGTGTACTTACACACACACACACACACATATGCACACGCGTGCACATACACATACGCGTGCACATACATACACATGCACACACACACACACACACGCACACACACATGCACACGCGTGCACATACACGCACACACGCACATACACACACGCACAAACACACGCGCGTGCATCCGCTCTCCCTCTCACACACACAGACATACACGCACACAAACACACATACACATACACGCACGCGCACAAATGCACATGCACGCCCGCACGCACACACGCGCGCGTTCACAAATACACGCATACTTTTTCACGCAAATACACAAACATGCGTGCGCACACTCTCTTTTTCTCACACACACACACACACACGTGCGCGCATTCGCACATTCACACGTACGCACAACACTTACGCACACATGTGCGCGCACAAAAACACACACGTGCTTCGCACACATACACAAACACACACACATAAACACACACGCGTGCGCGTATGCTCACACATACACACACACGTGTGCGCACGCATGCATGCATACATAAACACACACGCGTGCACGCACAAACACACACACGCATGCACGCATACATACACACACACGCGTGCGCACACATACACATACGCGTGTGCACACTTACACACACACACACACACACACACATACACACGCACGCGTGCGCACGCATGTGTGCATTCATACACACACACACACACACACGCATGCACGCATACATACACAAACACGCGCGCGTGCCCGCACCTACACACACACACACGTGTGCACACATACACACACACGCACACATACACACGCGCACACATATACACACGTGCCGCACACACACACACGTGCCGCACACCCACGTGCACATACACACACACACACACGCACACACTTACACCCGTGCGCACACACACTCTCTGTCTCTCACACACACACGTGCTCACACACAAACACAAACACACACACACTCTCTCTCACACACACACACACATGTACACACACGCACACACACACACACACACACACTCGTGCGCACACACACACACACACTCATGCGCACACACACACACACTCGTGCACACACATACACACACACAC
>CAWUDS030001768.1:522500-540000 GCA_963859935.3 Lathyrus sativus | reverse complement strand
ACAAGCACCCGCGCGTGTGCCCACTCTCTCTCTCACGCACACACACATGCACGCACGCACACACACATGCACACGCATACACACACATGCACGCACGCACGCCCGCACACTCGTGCATTCACATACACACGCACACATGTACACGCAAACACACAAATACGTGTGCGCACACTCTCTCTTTCTGACACACACACACGTGCGCATAACACTTACGCACACATGTGCGCGCACACAAACACACACGTGCCACACACACACACACACACACACACACGCACACACGCACGCACGCGCGCGCATGCGCACATTTACACGCACACGCGTGCGCACGCATGCATGCATACATACACAAACACGCGTGCACGCGCACACACACAAACACACACACACACACATGCACACATACATACACACATACGCGTGCGCACACATACACGTACACGCGTGTGCACACTTACACACACACGCACACACACACATGCATACATACACACACACATGCGTACGCACACCTACACACACGCGTATGCACACACACACATACAAACACATGCGCACACACATGCGCGTGCGCCCACTCTCTCTCATGCACACACGCACACACATGCACATACACACACACGCACACACACACACACACACTTACACCCGTGCGCACACACTCTCTCTCTCTGTCTCACACACAGACGTGCTCACGCACAAACACAAACACGCACACACTCTCTCTCACACACACATAGACGTGCTCACAGACACACGCACGTACACACTGACACACACACGCGTGCGCGTACTCTCTCACACACACACACACATGTATACACACACACACACACTCGTGTGCACACACATACACACTCGTGCGCACATACACACAACACACGTGCACACTCACACACACACACACGTGTGCGCACACACACACAAACACGAACATGCGCGTGCGAGTGCGCACAAACACACACACGCGTGCACGTACACACACATACAGACACACACATACCCACGCAGGCACGCGCACGCACGTGCACACGCGAACTCACGCACACACACACACACACAAACGCGGGAGCATATACACACAGACGTACACACACGCACACACACAAACACACGCGCGCGCTTGCGCATACACAAACACACGCGCGCGCTTGCGCACACACAAACTCACGCGCGCTTGCGCACACACAAACACACGCACGCACGCACGCACACACACACTCACGTACACACATACACAAGCACACACCCGCGCGTGCACACACACACGCCCACATACACACACGCATACACACACAAGTGCACATACACACACTCTCTCTCTCACACACACACACGCGCGCGCGCAGACACATACACTGATACATACGCGCATACACACTCCCACACACACAAACACAAACACACACACGTGCACACATGCACACGCACGAATGCGCACACACACATATTCCCGCACGCAAGCATGCACACACACACACACACACACTTGCGCACACACAAATACACACACACACACACACACGTGCACGCACGCACACACAAACACGCGCGCGTGCGTACACGCATACACGCGTCCGCACACACACACACATGCAAGCACGCATGCAAGCACACACACAAACATACGCGCGTACACACACATACACACACGTGCGCGCACACATACACACGCACATGCATGTACGCATACACGCGCGTACACACACACACACACACACACGCACACACGCATACACGCGTCCGCACACACTCACACACACACACAAACCCACACACACACACACGCGTACGTGTGCACCCATGCACTCTCACACACACACACACACATGCATCAACACACACCTGCGCCTGCGTGCGCACACACACACACATACGCGCGCACGCGCACACGCTCAAGTGCGCACTCTCTCTCTATCTCTCTCTCACACATGCACACACGCACGCACACACATGCACACACACACGCTCGCGCCCACACACTCCCACACACACACATGTACACACACACACACACACACACGTGCGTGCATGCATATAAAAGATTGTGCACACACATAGATACACGCACGCAAGCACGCACACACACTCACACACTCGTGCACTCGCGCACACACAAACACACACACACACACACACACACGTGCACGCATGCAAGCACACACACTAACACGCGCGCGCTTCCACGCATACACGTGTCCGCACACACACACACATACAAACGCACAAGCGAGCGCGCGTGCGTGCGCGCGCACACACACATACACACACACACACGTGCGCGCACACATACACATACACACATGCACTTACGCAAGCACAGACACACACACATACGCACACGCGTATACACGTGTCCGCACGCACAGACACACATACACGCACGCAAGCATTGACACACACACACACGCAGGCACGCTTACACACCAACTCGCGTGCTCACACAGACACACAAGCGTGCACGCGCGCACACACACACACACACTCACACACACACACACACACGTGCGCTCGCACACAATCATGAGCACACACACGCGCACGTGCGCACGCAGACACACTAACACGCACGCATGCCTGCATGCACTCATGCATATACACACACACGCACGCACAGACACACGCACGTGCACACTCAAACACACACACACACACACACACACACAAACGTACACACACACACACGCACACACATACACTCACACATACACGCACACACACAAATGGACACACCAGCGCGTGCACACACACACACACAGGCACACACGCACACGCACACGCACACACACACACGCGTGCGCACACTCTCACACGCACACGTACAAACACACACGCGTGCCCACAGACACACACACATATGTGGGCACACGCGCGCACACACTCACATACACACACAAACACACACACACACAAACACACACGCGCACGAAGAGACAAACACGCGTGCGCACACTCTCTCTTTCTCACACACAGACACACACACATGCGCGCACACGCACACTCTCTCTTTCTCACACACATACACACACTCCCACACACATTCACACATGCACACACACACACACACGCGTGCGCGTATGCATATACACGATTATGCACACACACAGATGCATGCACGCAAGTATGCACACACACACAGTCACGCACACACAAACACACACACACACACGTGCACACATGCAAGCACACACACTAACACACGCGCGCTTCTACGCATACACGCGTCCGCATACACACACATACATACACACATACGAGCGCGTGCACGTGCGTGCACGCACACACACACATACACACACGTGCGCACACACATACACACGCACACACACACATGCACGTACGCAAGCACAGACACACACACATACGCACACACGATACACGCGTCCGTACACACACACATACACGCACGCAAGCATTGACACACACACACGCGCGCGCGCGCGGGTGCGCGTACATACAAACTCGCGTGCTCACACAACACACAAGCGTGCATGCACACACACACGTGCGCTCGCACACACGGGCGCGTGCGTGCACAAACGCACGCACGCGTGCGCACACAGACACACTAACACGCACGCATGCCTGCATGCACTCACGCATATACACACACACGCACGCACAGACCCACACACGTGCACACACAAACACATACACACACACGCACACACATACACACGCGCACACACACACACACACACACACACATACACGCACACACACAAATGCACACACCAGCACGTGCACGCACGCATACGTACACACACACGCGTACCCACACACACACACATACATGCGCACACCTGCACACACACTCACATGCACACACAAACACACACACGCGCGCGCGCGCGTACGTGCACGCACACACGCTTGGGGACACGCGTAGATGCGCACACGCAAATACGCGCGCGCAAACTCACACACACGCGCACACGCACACGTAAACACATGCACGCACGCAAGCACACACACACATACACGCGTCCACATGCACGCAAGTACACACAAACACACAACCGCGCGCGCGAGCGCATACACGCGTCTGCTCAGACACACATGCACGCATGCAAGGAAGCGCAAACACAAACATGCGCGCGCAAACACACACGCGTATGCGCGCGCTCAAACACTCACTCACACACATACACACGTGCGCGCACACACGCACACACATGCACCCATGCAAGCACATACACACACACGCACGTACACACACACACGTTTATACGCGTCCGCACACACACACATGCACGCAAGTACACACACGCGCGCATTCACATATACACGCATACATGTACACGCAAAGAGACAAACACTCGTGCGCACACTCTCTCTTTGTCACACACACACACGTGCGCGTACACGCACACACACACGTGCGCACAACACTTACGCACACATGTGCGTGCACGCACACACACGTGCCGCACACACACACACACACGCACCCAAAAACATACGCGCGCACGCATACACACACACACGTGCACACGCATGCATGCATACATAAACACACGCGCGTGCGCACACATACACACACACACACATGCATGCATACATACACACACAAACACACGTGTGCGCACACATACACAAACACGCGTGTGCACACATACATACACACACGCACACATACACACGCACGTGCATACACATACACACACACACACACACGCGCGCGCGTGCGCTCACATACACACACACACACGTGTGCACACATACACACACGAACACAACGCACACATACACACACACACGCACACACACACACACACACACACATTCAAATGCGCACAAACACACGCGGGTGCACCCTATCTCTCTCACGCACACACACACACGCACACATATACACACACACACACACACACTTACACTCGTGCGCACACACTCTCTCTCTCTCTCTCTCACACACACACACGTGCTCACACACAAACACAAACACACACACACACACTCTCTCTCTCTCTCTCACACACACACAAACGTGCTCACACACACACACACACGCATACACACACACACACACACACTCGTGCATGCACACACACACACACACACACGTGCACACACATACACACACAAACGTACACACGCCTGCACGCCCGCACTTACGCACTTACGCACACACACACACACAAACACACACACTCGTGCACACACATACACACACAAACGTACACACGCATGCACACACACACACACACATACACACTCGTGCACACACATACACTTACGCGCACACACACTCACATATACACACAAACACACACACACACAGACGTGCACACACACTCACATACACACACAAACATACACACACACAAACACAAACACACACACACACAAGCGCGCGAACAAGCATACACGCGTGCATATACACACAGACGTGCACACACGCGTACACACAGACACACATGCACGCACGCAAGCACACACACACGAATACATGCGCTTGACACACACACACACACGTGCGCGCGCACGCACACCCAACCGTGCGCGCACACACACAAACACGCACGCATGCACACACACAAACGCGCATGCAGTCACTCTCTCTCTCTCTCTCACGCACACACACATACACGCACACAAACACAAACACGCATACACACATAGAGACATACGCGTACACAAACTCTTATACACACACGCGTGTGCGCATGCACACACACGATTGCCCATACACACACATGCACGCATGCAAGCACGTACGCACACACACTCTCACACACACAAACACACACACACATGCACGCACGCAAGCACACACACACACACACGTGCACGCTCGCAAGCACACAAACTAACACGCGCGCGTTGTTGGTGGTGTAAAGCAGCAAGCAAAAAATATTAAGTAACCCAGTTTTGTCGTCTCCACAGGGATCAGTGCGATTTAAACACCGTTCAACGATTTCCATATTTCTAAGCTTATTGTTCAACAGGGTTGGTTAAAAAGGTTCAGGGAACCATAAATAAAAACAGAAAATATAAATAAAGACTGAAATATAAACGGAGCCTTGTTGGGATTGGATTTCATCAATTGATAACACATGCATTCTTCTGATCAAATTAAACACAACTCAATCATTCGTCTAATATCCTTACGTATCACTCACGACAAAGCTTATCTCTAACGCGGCGTCGAGAGAAAAACCGTGTTGTCTCATTGGTGATCTCTCACCCAACAAAAACACAACACAGAGCATTAAGATCTGATACTCACGCAAATGCTAAGCCTAAATCTATCTCTAGCGTTTAGGACCTAACAGGCAATCATCCTAGATCCAGATCCGAAAAGTATATCTCTATCACGATTCAAATCAAAGATTAACAGGTAAGCAAGAATGAAACCCATATCAGATAAACAATTGTTTTGCATAAAATACAATGATCAGAATATGTACACACGCTTAACCCTTTTTACATGTATTCATCTAATCCGCCAAATGTCGGTGAACATCGTTCTTCATCACTACTATCACATACCCACACAATATCATATTGATCCTACCCATGCTACCCATGCTACTTAATCAACACAACACCATAGAAGATACATGAATATCAACTTCAAAACCATGTCAAAAGTTTGTTCATTGATAGAAGAAAATCTGAGATCAAAGATTTGAAAAGGTTTTGTCAAGACCCACAAATACATAATCAAAGATATTCAATCAATAGAGAATCCAAAATAAGTTCACAAACATATATTAGATGAAATACATAAGGTATCAAAAGATTACAATCCAAACCCCAACAAGAGATCGAAGATCTTACCTCCTCCCTCTTAGGGTTTTACTTCTCTCTCTCTGTTCTAATGTTCCCCAATGTTACAAGATGGAAAAATAATTCAAAGTCCTTTCTTGTTATGACCTAAAAAGCAGTAAATATAGCACAAAAAGATGTTCTGTTTTCGCCCATTCGCCAGGCGAACAGGGACATTCGCCAGACGAACAACAGAAAGAAGGCACTTCAAAGTGCCTTCAGCAGCAAACCGCCCTTCTGAGCCATCGTACCTTCGCCAGGCGAACCTTCGCAGGCTCCACTCGCCAGGCGAACTTTATGTCCTTTTGGTCTGGGAGTTTAAGTTGAATTACTCGCTCTGGCTCGCCAGCACTCGCCAAGCGAACCTTCGCTGGCACTCGCTGGGCTTCGCCAAGCGAGCATGACAGATTCCAGCTTCTTCCAGCAGCTCTGATTTCGCCTAGTGAGCATGACAGCATTTTGGTGGTTTGCATCTTGTCTTGGTTTCCTTGCCCATTTCTTGTGTCTTACTCTTCACTTGTTTTGTGCCTAATTCCTGCACAATAACACACAAATCAAAGGTACCAAGAGCTTTTCACACTATATTGCAAACCAAACAAAACAAGAGTGGTTTTCTACATTTATTTGACGAAAATGAGTGAAAAATACCAACTTTTGATAGATCAAATAAGTGAAATTTGGCATCTAACAACTCGCCCCAACTAGCTTTTTGCTTGTCCTCAAGCAAAGTATGCCTCTCATTTTGCAACAAGAGGATTTGCTCGAGACTAAGGTTCACCCAAGAATGGATAAAATTGGCTCAAACATAAATGATGCAAACAAGCTATGGTTTCAAATGTTTAGAATCAAACAATGCACAAGAACTAAATTCTTAAAACAAATATAAAGCCATGTATCAATCAACAACTATGTTTTTCATGAATGAATCACTTTATCTCTCCTCTTCGAATAAGGATTGAAGAAATTACGCGTTTGCAACCGCGGGGACAATTTCACTCAACTAACAAACAATGCCAATATCAATTTAATTCATACAAAATCTAACAATCACAAGCGAAACTATGGAAGCAAGAAGATCACTAAGGTCTTTAAGGTTGTAGCTTGGTCGGGTTTACAAACAAGGGTCATTTCTAAGGCCATTGAAACGAAATTTCCGATGCAAAAGAGACATTCACCGAACACGTTATTTACACACCTCAACTTCATTCCATTCATTTCTTAATTGCAAACCTTCACAACTTTATTGCACAACTTATTCTTTCACTATTTTTCTTTTCCAAGAAAACATTCTTTTTCTTTTCTTTTTTCATATTCACACAATTTTTGGTGCTTGCTTGAATTTTTCAAAAGTTGTAGCAACCTACTATCTTCCTTTTTCATTCGCCCCAACTTAACTTTTACTCAACCCTCAAGTGAATGCTCTTAGCTTTTTATGGCAAAGAAGACAATTAAAACAAATTCAAGGGTTCAAGAAAAATTTTAGAATCTCTCAAAATTAAGAATGAGATTCACTTTGTTTAGGCTCAAAGGGGTCAACAAATTCTCTCTACTCACGGGTAAGTTGCATTTGGACATAGTTGTGCTCAATACAAACAAGTGCCTTGATCATTTCTAATGATTCCACAAATTCACAATGATAACAAGATAAAGCATGAATCATACGAATCAACAAAGTTTATCATAAATCCAGCATTTAGTAAACAATGAAAGCTTTCTCACAAATTGTGGTTTTTGGTCCTAAGTGAAACAATCATTCAAACAAGTTGCCAAAAGAACAAATTTCATTTGCAAAAAGACTTAAGTTCTTAAGCATTCTAAAATTCTAAACAAAGGAAACCATGTACCTTGACAACATTCACTTGTTTCATACTATCATCGCCATCCTAACTTGGTTGAAGCTTCATTGAATGCTTTTATACCGATAGCAACCACTCTAGAAGGAGTTTTCATCATTCCTGAACACACTAGAAAAAACGTAAAAAGAAACAATATATACAAAATATACAAAGCTTAAAAACATAGAACCGTTGCAATGCACTTCAAAATCTCAACACCAATCCCCGGCAACGGCGCCATTTTGTTGGTGGTGTAAAGCAGCAAGCAAAAAATATTAAGTAACCCAGTTTTGTCGTCTCCACAGGGATCAGTGCGATTTAAACGCCGTTCAACGATTTCCATATTTCTAAGCTTATTGTTCAACAGGGTTGGTTAAAAAGGTTCAGGGAACCATAAATGAAAACAGAAAATATAAATAAAGACTGAAATATAAACGGAGCCTTGTTGGGATTGGATTTCATCAATTGATAACACATGCATTCTTTTGATCAAATTAAACACAACTCAATCATTCGTCTAATATCCTTACGTATCACTCACGACAAAGTTTATCTCTAACGCGGCGTCGAGAGAAAAACCGTGTTGTCTCATTGGTGATCTCTCACCCAACAAAAACACAACACAGAGCATTAAGATCTGATACTCACGCAAATGCTACGCCTAAATCTATCTCTAGCGTTTAGGACCTAACAGGCAATCATCCTAGATCCAGATCCGAAAAGTATATCTCTATCACGATTCAAATCAAAGATTAACAGGTAAGCAAGAATGAAACCCATATCAGATAAACAATTGTTTTGTATAAAATACAATGATCAGAATACGTACTCACGCTTAACCCTTTTTACATGTATTCATCTAATCTGCCAAATGTCGGTGAACATCGTTCTTCATCACTATTATCACATACCCACACAATATCATATTGATCCTACCCATGCTACCCATGCTACTTAATCAACACAACACCATAGAAGATACATGAATATCAACTTCAAAACCATGTCAAAAGTTTGTTCATTGATAGAAGAAAATCTGAGATCAAAGATGTGAAAAGGTTTTGTCAAGACCCACAAATACATAATCAAAGATATTCAATCAATAGAGAATCCAAAATAAGTTCACAAACATATATTAGATGAAATACATAAGGTATCAAAAGATTACAATCCAAACCCCAACAAGAGATCGAAGATCTTACCTCCTCCCTCTTAGGGTTTTACTTCTCTCTCTTTGTTCTAATGTTCCCCAATGTTACAAGATGGAAAAATAATTCAAAGTCCTTTCTTGTTATGACCTAAAAAGCAGTAAATATAGCACAAAAAGATGTTCTGTTTTCGCCCATTCGCCAGGCGAACAGGGACATTCGCCAGGCGAACAACAGTAACAAGGCACTTCAAAGTGCCTTCAGCAGCAAACCGCCCTTCTGAGCCATCGTACCTTCGCCAGGCGAACCTTCGCAGGCTCCACTCGCCAGGAGAACTTTATGTCCTTTTGGTCTGGGAGTTTAAGTTGAATTACTCGCTCTGACTCGCCAGCACTCGCCAAGCGAACCTTCGTTGGCACTCGCTGGGCTTCGCCAAGCGAGCATGACAGATTCCAGCTTCTTCCAGCAGCTCTGATTTCGCCTAGTGAGCATGACAGCATTTTGGTGGTTTGCATCTTGTCTTGGTTTCCTTGCCCATTTCTTGTGTCTTACTCTTCACTTGTTTTGTGCCTAATTCCTGCACAATAACACACAAATCAAAGGTACCAAGAGCTTTTCACACTATATTGCAAACCAAACAAAACAAGAGTGGTTTTCTATATTTATTTGACGAAAATGAGTGAAAAATACCAACTTTTGATAGATTAAATAAGTGAAATTTGGCATCTAACACGCGCTTACACGCGTACTCGTGTCCGCACACATACACATGCACGCACGCAAGCACGCACACACATACAAACACACGCACACACACAAACACGCGCGCGTGCGCGCACATGCACACTCACGTGCGCGCACACATACACACACACACATGCACGTACTCAAGCACAGACACACACACAAGCGCGCTTACACACACACATGCACGCGTGCGCACACAAACACGCACACACGCATACACACACACACGCATGCACAGACACACGTGCGTGCATACACAAACACAAACGTACACACACACGCACACACACGCACACACACACACAAGCACACACACAAATGCAAACACCAGCGCGTGCACACACACACGCACAGGCAAACACGCGCATGCACACACGCACGTGTGCGCACACTTTCACACACACACACGCACGCACACGCACACACACGCGGGTGCCCCCCCACACACACACACGTGCGCACACGAGCACACACACTTTCATACACAAACAAAAACACACACACACCCGCGCGCGCGCGCGTACGTGCATGCACACACGCATGCACACACGCAAACACGCACACACACACACACACACACGTGCACACACGCGCACACGCACACGTAAACACATGCACACACGCAAGCACACACACACACACACGCATACACACGTCCGCACGCACACAAGCACACACAAACAAGCGCACGCAAACTTATACATGCATCCGCTCACACAAACATGCACGCACGCAAGCGCGCCCACACATACACACGCTCGCGCCCACACGCGCGCTCAGGCAAACTCACGCCCATTCGCTTGCACACACACTCACTCACACACATAAACACGTGTGCGCGCACACGCGCGAACATGCACACATGCAAGCACAGACACACACACGCACGCACACACACGTATACACGCGCCCGCACGCACCCACATGCCCGCACCAATACACATGCGTGTGTTCACTTATACACACACACATGTACACGCAAACACACAAACACGCGTGCGCACACTCTCTATTTCTCTCTCTCTCTCACACACACACACACACACACACGTGCGCACACACGCATACAGACGTGTTGCACACACATACACACACACACACACTTACACACACACACACACACACGCACACAGACGTGCCGCACACACATACACACTCTCACACACACACACACAAGTGCGCACACACTCTCTCTCTCCCTCACACACACACACACACACAAACACACACACACGCACACATTCACATGCACACACACACACACACATGCGCGTGCACCCATTCTCTCTCTCTCTCTCACGCACACACCCACACACACACACGCACACACGCACACACACGTGCCGCACACACACACACACACTCGCGTGCACACACACATACACACGCTCACACTTACACCCGTTCGCACACACTCTCTCTCTCTCTCTCACACACACACACGTGCTCACACACAAACACAAACACGCACACACTCTCTCTCTCACACACACACACACATGTACACACACACACACACTCGTGCGCACACACACACACTCGTGCACACACATACACACACACACGCACACACGCCCGCCCGCCCGCACACACGCACTTACGCACTTACGCACACACACGCACGCACGTGCACACACATAAACCCACACGCGCGTGCGTGCATCCACACACACGCGCAAGCACGCACGTACACACGTACATACACACACACACGCACGCACACACGCGCGCGTGCACATGCACATACGCACCCACACACACACTTACGCACACACACGCACCCACACACACACGCACGCATACACGCGTGCGCGCACACACACACACACACACGCAGACACGCATGCACGCACCCACGTACACATACACACACACGCACACATGCACACACACGTGCCGTACACACGCATACGCATACGCGTGCACACGCACACACACACACACGCACACACTTACACCCGTTCGCACACACTCTCTCTCTCTCTCTCACACACACACACACATGCTCACACACAAACACAAACACGCCTACACTCTGTCTCACACACAAACACACGTGCACACACACTCGCGTGCACACACACACGCATGCACACACATGCACACACACATGCACACACGTGGGCGTACACACACACATGTACAAACACACACACACACACTCGTGCGCACACACACGCAGACACTCGTGCACACACATACACACACGCGGACACACAATTCCGTCCGCCCGCACACACGCACTTACGCACACACAGGCACGCACGTGCACACACACACAAACCCACACGCGCGTGCGTGCACCCACACACACGCGCAAGCACGCACGTACACACGTACATACACACACACAGACGCACACACGCGCGCATGCACATACACATACGCACGCACACACACACACGCACAAATACACGCGTGCGCACACACACACACACACGCAGACACGCACGCACGCACCCACGTACACACACACACACACGCACGCACTGACACAAACGCACATACGCACGCGCGTGCACTTACACACGCACACACGCAGACACGCACGCACGCACCCACGTGCACACACTCACATACACACACAAACACACACACACACACACACACACAGACGCACACACACACTCACATACACACACAAACATACACACACACATACACACATGCACACACGCAAACACGCACACACACGCGCGCGTACAAACATACACACATGCACGCACGCCCACACACATACACACATGCATGCACGCAAGCACACACACACAAATACGTGCGCTTGACACACACACACACACACACACACACACTAACACTAACATGTGCGCGCGCGCACAAACACAGGCACACACACGCGCGTGCTCTCTCAAACACACGCGTGCGCACACACACTCATCCACGCGTGCGCATACACACACACAAACACGCACGCCCTCACGCTTACACGCATGCACACACACACACAAACGCGCGTGCACACACAAACATATACACACATATACACGCATACATGTACACGCAAACAAACAAACACGCGTGCGCACACTCTCTTTTTCTCACACACACACACACGTGCGCGCATTCGCACATTCACACGTACGCACAACACTTACGCACACATGTGCGCGCACAAAAACACACACGTGCCGTGCACACATACACACACACACACACACGCACAAACAGACACGCGCGCGCGTATGCTCACACATACACACACACACACACACGTGTGGGCACGCATGTATGCATACATACACACACACGCGTGCGCGCACACACACATGCATGCACGCATACATACACACACACACGCGTGCGCACACATACATACACGCGTGTGCACACTTACACACACACACACACAGACATACACACGCACGCGTGCGCACGCATGCGTGCATTCATACACACACACGCGTGCGCACACATACACACACACGCATGCACGCATACATACACACACACACACACATACAAACACATGCGCGTGCGCACACTTACCCACACACGCGCACGCACGCACACACGCGCGTGCGCGCTCATGCATGCATACAAACACACACACGCATGCGCATACATACACAAACACGCGCGCGTGCCCGCACCTACACACACACACACGTGTGCACACATACACACACGCACACATACACACGCGCACACATATACACACGTGCCGCACACACACACACGTGCCGCACACCCACGTGCACATACACACACACACGCACACACTTACACCCGTGCGCACACACACTCTCTGTCTCTCACACACACACGTGCTCACACACAAACACAAACACACACACTCTCTCTCACACACACACACACATGTACACACACGCACACACACACACACACACACACACTCGTGCGCACACACACACACACACTCATGCGCACACACACACACACTCGTGCACACACATACACACACACACATGCACACACGCCCGCCCGCCCGCACACGTGCACTTACGCATTTACACACACACACACACGCACACACGCTCGCCCTCCCGCACACACACACTTACGCACATACACAAACACGCGTGCGCATACATACACACACACGTGCACACAAACATACACACGCGCGTGCCCTCACCTACACACACACGTGTGCACACATACACACACGCGCGCACACATACACATCCACGCACACATACACCCACGTTCCGCACGCACACACACACACACACGCGCCGCACACCCACGTGCACATACACACACACACGCACACACTTACACCCGTGCGCACACACACACACTCTCACACACACACACACACGTGCTCACACACAAAAACAAACACGCACACACTCTCTCTCTCTCACACACACATACACACATGTACACACATACACCCTCGTGCCCACACACACACACACTCGTGCACACACATACACACACACACGCACACACGCCCGCCCGCCCGCACACACGTGCAAGCACGCACGTACACACGTACATACACACACACACGCACACACACGCACGCACGCACACACGCGCGCGTGCACATACACATACGCACCCACACACACACACGCACACATACACGCGTGCGCACACACACACACACACACACACACGCAGACACGCACGCACCCACGTACACATACACACACACACACGTGCACACACACACACACATGCGCGCACACACACACGTGGGCGTACACACACACACACATGTACACACACACACACTCGTGCGCACACACACACAAGCACTCGTGCACACACATACACACACGCGCAAACACAAGCCCGCCCGCCCGCACACCCGCACTTACGCACACACACGCACGCACGTGCACACACACATAAACCCACACGCGCGTGCGTGCACCCACACACACGCGCAAGCACGCACGTACACACGTACATACACACACACGCACACACACACGCGCGTGCACATATACATATGCACACCCACACACACGCACAAATACACGCATGCGCACACACACACACGCAGACACGCACGCACGCACCCACGTACACATACACACACACGCACACACACACACACACATACGTACGCGCGTGCACATATACACGCACGCACTCACACACACACACACATGCACACACCCACACACGTGCGCACACGCGCACATACACTCACATACACACACAAACACACATACACACACAGACGCGCACACACACTCACATACACACACAAACATACACACACACACATGCACACACGTAAACACGCACACGCACACACGCGCGCGCGAACAAACATACACACATGCATGCACGCGCACACACAGACACACATGCACGCACGCAAGCACACACACCCAAATACGTGCGCTTGACAAACACACACACACACACACACACACACACACACACACACACACTAACACGTGCGCGCGCACACAAGCACACGCACACACACGTGCGTGCTCTAACACACACGCGTGCGCACACACACTCATCCACGCGTGCACATACCCACACACAAACACGCACGCCCTCACGCTTACACGCATGCACGCACACACACAAACGCGCGTGCACACACAAACATGCACACACACACACACACACACACACACACACACACACGCACATGCATACGCGGCACATACATACACACACTCATACACACGCGCACGCGGGCACACACACACACGCAAACACGCACACACACATATACGCACACGCACACACACACACACACACACAAATGCACAGGCGTGCACATACACACACACACGCACACACACATGCATACGCGTGTACTTACACACACACACACACACACATATGCACACGCGTGCACATACACATACGCGTGCACATACATACACATGCACACACACACACACACACACGCACACACACATGCACACGCGTGCACATACACGCACACACGCACATACACACACGCACAAACACACGCGCGTGCATCCACTCTCCCTCTCACACACACAGACATACACGCACACAAACACACATACACATACACGCACGCGCACAAATGCACATGCACGCCCGCACGCACACACGCGCGCGTTCACAAATACACGCATACTTTTTCACGCAAATACACAAACATGCGTGCGCACACTCTCTTTTTCTCACACACACACACACACACGTGCGCGCATTCGCACATTCACACGTACGCACAACACTTACGCACACATGTGCGCGCACAAAAACACACACGTGCTTCGCACACATACACAAACACACACACATAAACACACACGCGTGCGCGTATGCTCACACATACACACACACGTGTGCGCACGCATGCATGCATACATAAACACACACGCGTGCGCGCACAAACACACATACGCATGCACGCATACATACACACACACGCGTGCGCACACATACACATACGCGTGTGCACACTTACACACACACACACGCACACACACATACACACGCACGCGTGCGCACGCATGTGTGCATTCATACACACACACACACACACACGCATGCACGCATACATACACAAACACGCGCGCGTGCCCGCACCTACACACACACACACACGTGTGCACACATACACACACACGCACACATACACACGCGCACACATATACACACGTGCCGCACACACACACACGTGCCGCACACCCACGTGCACATACACACACACACACACGCACACACTTACACCCGTGCGCACACACACTCTCTGTCTCTCACACACACACGTGCTCACACACAAACACAAACACACACACACTCTCTCTCACACACACACACACATGTACACACACGCACACACACACACACACACACACACACTCGTGCGCACACACACACACACACTCATGCGCACACACACACACACTCGTGCACACACATACACACACACACATGCACACACGCCCGCCCGCCCGCACACGTGCACTTACGCATTTACACACACACACGCACACACGCTCGCCCTCCCGCACACACACACTTACGCACATACACAAACACGCGTGCGCA
>CAWUDS030001768.1:490000-517500 GCA_963859935.3 Lathyrus sativus | reverse complement strand
CGCAAACACACAAATACGTGTGCGCACACTCTCTCTTTCTGACACACACACACGTGCGCATAACACTTACGCACACATGTGCGCGCACACAAACACACACGTGCCACACACACACACACACACACACACGCACACACGCACGCACGCGCGCGCATGCGCACATTTACACGCACACGCGTGCGCACGCATGCATGCATACATACACAAACACGCGTGCACGCGCACACACACAAACACACACACACACACATGCACACATACATACACACATACGCGTGCGCACACATACACGTACACGCGTGTGCACACTTACACACACACGCACACACACATGCATACATACACACACATGCGTACGCACACCTACACACACGCGTATGCACACACACACATACAAACACATGCGCACACACATGCGCGTGCGCCCACTCTCTCTCATGCACACACGCACACACATGCACATACACACACACACGCACACACACACACACACACTTACACCCGTGCGCACACACTCTCTCTCTCTGTCTCACACACAGACGTGCTCACGCACAAACACAAACACGCACACACTCTCTCTCACACACACATAGACGTGCTCACAGACACACGCACGTACACACTGACACACACACGCGTGCGCGTACTCTCTCACACACACACACACATGTATACACACACACACACACTCGTGTGCACACACATACACACTCGTGCGCACATACACACAACACACGTGCACACTCACACACACACACACGTGTGCGCACACACACACAAACACGAACATGCGCGTGCGAGTGCGCACAAACACACACACGCGTGCACGTACACACACATACAGACACACACATACCCACGCAGGCACGCGCACGCACGTGCACACGCGAACTCACGCACACACACACACACACAAACGCGGGAGCATATACACACAGACGTACACACACGCACACACACAAACACACGCGCGCGCTTGCGCATACACAAACACACGCGCGCGCTTGCGCACACACAAACACACGCGCGCTTGCGCACACACAAACACACGCACGCACGCACGCACACACACACTCACGTACACACATACACAAGCACACACCCGCGCGTGCACACACACACGCCCACATACACACACGCATACACACACAAGTGCACATACACACACTCTCTCTCTCACACACACACACGCGCGCGCGCAGACACATACACTGATACATACGCGCATACACACTCCCACACACACAAACACAAACACACACACGTGCACACATGCACACGCACGAATGCGCACACACACATATTCCCGCACGCAAGCATGCACACACACACACACACACTTGCGCACACACAAATACACACACACACACACACACGTGCACGCACGCACACACAAACACGTGCGCGTGCGTACACGCATACACGCGTCCGCACACACACACACATGCAAGCACGCATGCAAGCACACACACAAACATACGCGCGTACACACACATACACACACGTGCGCGCACACATAGACACGCACATGCATGTACGCATACACGCGCGTACACACACACACACACACACACACACGCACACGCATACACGCGTCCGCACACACTCACACACACACACAAACCCACACACACACACACGCGTACGTGCATGCACACACACGCTTGCGCACACTCGTACGCTAACACATATACACGTGTGCACACACACACACACACATACACGCACGCGCACACTCGCACGTAAACACATGCACGCACGCGAGCACACACATACACACATACACGCATACACGCGTTCGCCCGCACGCAAGCAAACACAGTCGCGCGCGCGCGAGCGCATAAACGCGTCCACTCACACACACATGCACGCACACAAGCATGCGCGTAAACACAGACGCGCGCACACACACTCACTCACACACATACACACGTGCGGGCGTACACACACAAACATGCACACATGCAAGCACAGAAACACACACGCGTGCACACACACGTATACACGCGTCCGCTCACGCACACATGCACGCACACACACACACACACACACACACACACACACACACACGCGTTCACATATACACGCACACATGTACACGCAAACACACAAACACACACGCACACATACAAACACATGTGTGCGCACACATGCATGCGTACATACACACACGCGCATGCGCACACATACACACACACACATACATACACACAAACACACGCGCGTGAGCACACCTACACACACGCGTATGCATACATACACACACGCGCACGCGCACACACACACACATACACATGCGCACACAAACACGCGCGTGCGCCACTGCTTTCTCTCACGCACACACACACACGTGCCGTACACACACACATGCGTGCACATAAACACACGCACGCACACACACACACACACACTTAAACCCGTGCGCACACACTCTCTCTCACACACACACACGTGCTCACATACAAACAAAAACACACACACACACACTCTCTCTCACACACACACACGTGGTCACACACACACGCACACACACACGCACACACGCGTGCGCCTACACACACATGTACACACACACTCGTGCACACACACACACACACACACTCGTGCGCATACACACACAAAACACTAGCGCGCTCACACACACACGCACGTGCGTACACACACATAAACAGACACACACACGTGCACACACACACAAAAACACACACGCACACACACAAAGACGAAAACGCGCGCGCGCGAGTGCTCACAAACACACACACGCGTGCACATACACACACATACAGGCACACACGCACGCACGCACGTGCACACGCAAACTCACGCTCACACAAACCCGCGTGCACACACACACACACGCACACAAATACACGTGTGCGCTTGCGCACACACAATCACACGCACACACATACACACACACACACACATACACAAGCACACACCCGTGCATGCGCACACACACACACGGTCACATACATACACACACACGCACACACACACACACACAAATGCACACACACACACACTCTCTCTCTCACACACAGACACACAGACACACACACGCACATACATACACATACACATGCACACACACACACACACACGCGCGCGTGCGCCCACTCTCTTTCTCACGCACACACACACACGCGCACACACATGTGCCGCACACACACGCACACGTGTGCACATACACACACAAACATGCTCACACACAAACACAAACACTCACACACACACACACACACACACACACACACTCTCTCTCACACACACACACACGTGCTCACACACACACGCACGCACGCGCACACACACACACATACGCACGCACGCGTGCGCGTATACAGCGTGCGTGCGCGTATACAAACACACACACATGTACACACACACACACACACAACACACGTGCGCGCTCAAACACACACACACACACACACGTGCCCACACACACACAAACACACACACACGTGCGCACAAACACACACACACACACACAAACACACACACAAAGACGAAAACACGAGCGCGGGTGCGCACAAACACACGCACGCGTACACGTACACACATACAGACACAAACACACACGCGTGCAGGCACACGCACACACAAAGATGAACACGCGCAGGCGGGTGCGCACAAACACACGCACGCGCACGCACGTACACACGCAAACTCACGCACACACGCAGACACAAACGCGCGTGCACACACACGCACACGCATGCACACACACAAATACACGCGCGTGCTTGCGCACACACAATCACACGCACGCACGCGTGCACACACACACACACACACGTACACACATACACAATCACACACCCGCGCGTGCGCACACACACACACACGCATTCACACGCACACACGCATACACAAGTGCGCACACACACCCTCTCTCTCTCTCTCTCACAGACACACACACAAAAACACACACGCACACACACGCACACAGACACATACGCGCATACACACTCCCCCACACACAAACACACACAAACACGCGCGCGCGAGCGCACGTGCGCGCATGCACACACATGCCCGCACGCAAGCACGCACAAACACGCACACACTCACGCACAAATACACACACACACACACACACGTGCACGCACGCAAGCACTCACACACACATACATGCACGCACGCAAGCACTCACACACACATACATGCATGCAAGCAAGCACACACACACACATGCACACACATACACACTCACATACACACGTGCGCGCGCACAGACATACGCACACAAATGCGCTCGCGTGCACGCACGGACGTACACACGCATGCGCACACAGACACGCACGCATGCACGCACACCCTCACGCATACACACACACAGACACGCACGCACAGACACACGCGTGTGCACACACAAACACGCACACACACACACTCATACACACACACACAAACATACACACACGCACACGTACGCACACATGCATACACACACGCAAACGCACAAACCAGCGCGTGCACACACACACACATGCACACACGCACACACACGTGCACACACTCTTACACACACACTTGCACACACACACGCGTGCCCAAATACACACACATGTCTGCATACGCACACACGCACACACACACACACACACACACAAACACACACAAAAACACGCGTGCGCGTACCTTCACGCACACACACGCTTGCGCACACACACACACATGCACACACGCAAACACACAAGCGCACGCGCGAACACACATAAACGCGTGCACGCACGCACACACACAAACATACACGTGCACACACACGCATACACGCGTCCGCTCACCCACACATGCACACACGCAAGCACGCACAAACACACACACACACACGCACACAAACACACACTCACTCACAAACATACACATGTGCGCGTGCACATGCATGCACACAAGCACAGACACACACACGCGTGCACACACACGTATACACGTGTCTGCACACATACACATGCACGCACGAACAAACACACGCGCGTGTTCACATATACAGGCACACATGTACACGCAAACACACAAACACACGTGCGTACACTCTCTCTTTCTCACACACACACACACGTGCGCGCGCACACACTTACGCATACACACACACGCACACGCACACAAGCACACGCCCGTGAGTGCGCATTCATACACACACGCGCGGGTGCGCACGCACACACACACACACACGCATGCACGCATAAACACACACACGCGCGTGTGCGCACACATACACAAACACACGCGTGCACACACATACACACACGCCCACAAACAAACGCGCGTGCACACACAAACAGGCACACACACACGCGCGCGCGCGTGCGCCCACTCTCTCTCTCTCACGCACACACACACACGTACACACACGTGCCGCACACACACGCACACGCGTGCACATACACACACACACACGCACACACACGTGCCGCATACACACACGCACACGCGTGCGCATACACACGCACACGCGTGCACACACACACACGCACACACGCACACACACACACGCACTCACACGCGCGCACACACGCACACACACACACACACACACACTTACACCCGTGTGCACACACACTCTCTCTCTCTCTCACAAACACAGACACGTGCCCACACACAAACACAAACACACACACACACGTGTGCACCCATGCACACACACACACACTCACATGCATCAGCACACACCTGCGCCTGCGCGCACGCACACACACGCACACACACGCACACGCGCACTCGCACAAGTGCGCACTCTCTCTCTCTCTCACACACACGCACACACACGCACACAGACACATACGCGCGCACACACTCCCACACACACATGCACACACACAAACACACACACACGCGTGCGCACACGCATATACACGATTGTGCACACACACAGATGCACGCACGCAAGCACGCACAAACACACACACTCGCGCACACACAGACACACACACACACACACACGTGCATGCATGCAAGCACACACACTAACACGCGCGCTTCCACGCATACACGCGTCCGCACACACACACACATACAAACACACAAGCGAGCGCGGGCGCGCACACACACACGTGCGCGCACACATACACACACATGCACTTATGCAAGCACAGACACACACACATACGCAGACACGCATACACGCGTCCGCACGCACACACACACATACACGCACGCAACCATTGACACACACACACACACGCGGGCGCGCTTACACACCAACTCGCATGCTCACACAGACACACAAGCGTGCACGCGCACACACACACACACTCTCACACACACACACACGTGCGCTCGCACACAAACATATGCACACACGCGCGCGCGTGTGCGCACAGACGCACGCACGCGTGCGCACACAGACACACTAACACGCACGCATGCATGCATGCACTCACGGATATACACACACACACGCATGTACAGACACACGCACGTGCACACTCAAACACACACACACACACACAAACATACACACACACACACACACACACACACACATACACGCACACACACAAATGCACACACCAGCGTGCACACACACACACACACACGCACACGCACACGCAGACACACACGTGTGCGCACACGCACACACACACACACGCGTGCCCACACACACACACACACATATGTGCGCACACGCGCACACACATTCACATACACACACAAACACACACACACACACACGCGAAGAGACAAACACGCGTGCACATACTCTCTCTTTCTCACACACAGACACACACACATGCGCGCACACGCACACTCTCTCTTTCTCACACACATACACACACTCCCACACACACATACACATATGCACACACACGCGTGCGTGCATGCATATACACGATTATGCACACACACAGATGCACGCACGCAAGTATGCACACACACACACACAGTCACGCACACACAAACACACACACACACACACACACACACACACGTGCACGCATGCAAGCACACACACTAACACACGCGCGCTTCTACGCATACACGCGTCCGCATACACACACATACATACACACATACGAGCGCGTGCGCGTGCGTGCATGCACACACACACACACACGTGCGCACACACATACACACACACATGCACGTACGCAAGCACAGACACACACACATACGCACACACGATACACGCGTCCGTACACACACATACACGCACGCAAGCATTGACACACACACACACACACACGGGCGCGCGTACATAAAACTCGTGTGCTCACACAGACACACAAGCGTGCACGCACACACACATACACACACACACACTCACACACGTGCGCTCGCACACACACACGGGCACGTGCATGCATAGACGCTCGCACGCGTGTGCACACAGACACACTAACACGCACGCGTACCTGCATGCACTCACGCATATACACACACACACGCACGTGCACACATAAACACAGACACACACACACACACACACACACAAACACACACACACACACACACACACACACACGCGCGCGCGCACACACACACACACACTCACACATACACGCACACACACAAATGCACACACCAGCGCGTGCACGCACGCATACGTACACACACACGCGTGCCCACACACACACATACGTGCGCATACCCGCACACACACACACTCACACACACACACACAAACACACACACACACACACACACACGCGTACGTGCACGCACACACGCTTGCGGACACGCGCACATGCGCACACGCAAATACGCGCGCACAAACTCACACACACGCGCACACGCACACGTAAACACATGCACACACATACACGCGTCCACATGCACGCAAGTACACACAAACACACAACCGCGCGCGCGAGCGCATACACGCGTCCGCTCAGACACACATGCACGCATGCAAGGAAGCGCACACACAAAAATGCGCGCGCGCAAACACACACGCGTATGTGCGCGCTCAAACACTGACTCACACACATACACACGTGCGCGCGCACACGCACACACATGCACCCATGCAAGCACATACACACACACACACGCACGTACAAACACACACACACACACACGTATACACGCGTCTGCAAACACACACATGCACGCAAGTACAGACACGCGCGCGTTCACATGTACACGCATACATGTACACGCAAAAAGACAAAGACGCGTGCGCACACTCTCTCTTTGTCACACACACACACACACACGTACGCGCACACGCACACACACACACACACACACACGTACGCACAACACTTATGCACACATGTGCGTGCATGCACACACACGTGCCGCACACACATACACACACACGCACCAACAAACATACGCGCGCGCGTGCGCAGGCGTACACACACACGTGCACACGCATGCATGCATACATACACACACGCGCGTGCGCAAGCTTACACACACACACACATGCATGCATACATACACACACAAACACACGCGTGCACACACATACACAAACACGCGTGTGCACACATACACACACACGCACACATACACACACACGTGCACACACATACACACACACACAAACACGCGCGCGCGTGCGCACTCATACACACACACGTGCACACATACACACACGAACACAACGCACACATACACACACACACACGCACACACACACACATTCAGATGCGCACAAGCACACGCGAGTGCACCCTCTCTCTCTCACGCACACACACACACGCACACGCACACACAGACACACGTGCCGCACACACACACACGCACACGCGTGCACATACACACACACGCACACACTTACACTCGTGCGCACACACTCTCTCTCTCTCTCTCTCACACACACACGTGCTCACACACAAACACAAACACACACACACACTCTCTCTCTCTCTCACACACACACACACAAACGTGCTCACACACACACGCATGCACACACACGCACACACACACACACACACACTCGTGCGCGCACACACACACACACACTCGTGCACACACATACACACACAAACGTACACACGCCTGCACGCCCGCACACACGCACTTACGCACTTACGCACACACACACACGCGCGCGCGCGCGTGCTCATGCACTCACACGCACACACACACATACACGCATGCGAACACACACACACGCACCCACGTACACATACACACACACACACACACGCACACACACACACACACGTACATACACAAACACACGTGCTCACACGCGCACACACACTCACATACACACACAAACACACACACACACACACACACACACACACACACACACACACACAGACGTGCACACACACTCACATACACACGCAAACATACACACACACACAAACACGCACACACACACACACAAGCGCGCGCGAACAAACATACACACGTGCATATACACACAGACGTGCACACACGCGTACACACAGACACACATGCACGCTCGCAAGCACACACACGAATACATGCGCTTGACACACACACACACACGTGCGCGCACACACACACACCCAGGCGTGCGCACACACACACACAAACACGCACATACGCACACACACAAACGCGCGTGCGGTCACTCTCTCTCTCTCTCACGCGCACACACACATACACGCACACAAACACACACACGCATACACACACAGACACATACGCGCACACAAACTCTTATACACACACGCGTGTGCGCATGCACACACACGATTGCCCATACACACACATGCACGCACGCAAGCAGGTACGCACGCACACTCGCACACACACAAACACACACACACATGCACGCACGCAAGCACACACACACACACACACGTGCACGCTCGCAAGCACACAAACTAACACGTGCGCGCTTACACGCATACACGCGTCCGCACACACACACATGCACGAACGCAAGCACGCACGCACATACAAACACACGCACACACACAAACACGCGTGCGTGCGCGCACACACACACACACACAATCACGTGCGCGCACACATACACACACACATGCACGTACTCAAGCACAGACACACACACAAGCGCGGTTACACACACACACATGCACGCGTGCGTACACAGACACACAAACACGCACACACACACACACATGCACAGACACACACGCGTGCACACACAAACACAAACGTACACACACATGCACACACACACACGCGCACACACACACACACAAGCACACACACAAACGCAAACACCAGTGCATGCACACACGCACGCACAGGCAAACACGCGCACGCACACACACTTTCACACACACACACACACATGCACACACACACACACGGGTGCCCCCCCCACACACACACACGTGCGCACACGAGCACACACATTTTCATACACACACACGCGCGCGCGCGCTTACGTGCACGCACACACACATGCAGACACGCAAACACGCACACACACAAACACATACACGCGTGCACGCACACACACACACACACACGTGCACACACGCGCACACGCACACGTAAACACATGCACACACGCAAGCACGCACACACACACACACACACGCATACACACGTCCGCACGCACACAAGCACAACACGCGCACGCAAACTTATACACGCGTCCGCTCACACAAACATGCACGCACGCAAGCGCGCACACACACACACGCTCGCGCCCACACGCGCGCTTACGCAGACACACGCGCATTCGCTCGCACACACACTCACTCACACACATAAACACGTGCGCGCGCACACGCGCAAACATGCACACATCCAAGCACAGACACACACACGCGCGCACACACACGTATGCACGCGTCCGCATGCACCCACATGCCCGCACCCACACACACGCGCGCGTTCACTTTTACACAAACACATGTACACGCAAACACACAAACCCGCGTGCGCGTTCACTTATACACAAACACATGTACACGCAAACACACAAACACGCAAACACATACACATACACGCACACACACACACACACACACGCGCACACGTAAACCCATGCACTCACGCAAGCACACGCACACACACGCTCGCGCGCACACGCACGCTCACGCACACACACGCGCATTCGCTAGCACACACACTCATCACACACATAAACACCTACGCGCGCACACGCGCAAACATGCACACATGCAAGCACAGACACACACACACACACACGCACACACACGTATGCACGCGTTCGCACGCACCCACATGCCCGCACCCACACACATGCGCGCGTTTACTTATACACAAACACATGTACACGCAAACACACAAACACGCGTGCGCACACTCTCTCTTTCTCTCTCTCTCTCTCTCTCTCTCTCTCTCTCACACACACACACACACACGTGCGCACACACGCACACACACACATGTGCCGCACACACATACACACACACGTACACACACACACACGTGCGCACACATACACACACACACGTGTGCGCTCACATACACACACACACACACGCATGCACACATACATACACACACATGCGCGCGTGCGCACATATACACACACACACACGCGTGTGCACACGTACACACACATGCACACATACACACACACGCGCGTGCACACGCTTGCATTCATACATACATACACACACACACACACACACGCGTGCGCACACATACACACACACACACACACACACGCACGCACACGCATGCACGCACACACACGCGTGTGCACACATACACATACACGCACACACGCACACACACACACACACACGCACACATACACCTGCGCACATACACGCGTGTGCGTCCACTCTCTCTCTCTCACGCACACACACACACACACGTGCGTATACACACGCGTGCACACACATACACACACACACACACACACACGCACACGCAGAAGCACACGTATGCACACATACACATATACGCACACACGCACACACACACACACACACATACACATGCGCACACACACGCGCGTGCGCCCACTCTCTCTCTCTCACGCACACACACACACACACACGTGCGTACACACGTGCGTGCGCGTGTGTGTATTTGTGTGCACGAGTGTGTGTGTCTGCGCGCACGAGCGTGTGTGTGTGTGTGTACGCGCACGCACACATACACACACAAAAACGTGCCGCACACACACACGGGTGCCCCCCCCCCCACACACACACACACGTGCGCACACGAGCACACACATTTTCATACACACACAAAAACACACACACACACACACACACGCGCGCGCTTACGTGCACGCACACACACATGCACACACGCAAACACGCACACACACAAACACATACACACGTGCACGCACACACACACACGTGCACACACGCGCACACGCACACGTAAACACATGCACACTCGCAAGCACACACACACACACACACATACACACGTCCGCACGCACACAAACACAACACGCGCACGTAAACTTATACACGCGTCCGCTCACACAAACATGCACGCAGGCAAGCGCGCACACACACACGCAAGCGCGCACACACACGCGCTCGCGCCCACACGCGCGCTTACGCAGACACACGCGCATTCGCTCGCACACACACTCACTCACACACATAAACACGTGCGCGCGCACACGCGCAAACGTGCACACATCCAAGCACATACACACACACACACGCGCACACACACGTATGCACGCGTCCGCACGCACCCACATGCCCGCACCCACACACACGCGCGCGTTCACTTTTACACAAACACATGTACACGCAAACACACAAACCCGCGTGCGCGTTCACTTATACACAAACACATGTACACGCAAACACACAAACACACAAACACATACACATACACGCACACACGCACACACACACGCGCACACGTAAACACATGCATGCACGCAAGCACACGCACACGTAAACACATGCATGCACGCAAGCACACGCACACACACGCTCGCGCGCACACGCACGCTCACGCACACACACGCGCATTCGCTCGCACACACACTCACTCACACACATAAACACCTACGCGCGCACACGCGCAAACATGCACACATGCAAGCACCGACACACACACACACACGCACACACACGTATGCACACGTCCGCACGCACCCACATGCCCGCACCCACACACATGCGCGCGTTCACTTATACACAAACACATGTACACGCAAACACACAAACACGCGTGCGCACACTCTCTCTTTCTCTCTCTCTCTCTCACACACACACACGTGCGCACACACGTGCGCACACACACACATGTGTCGCACACACATACACACACACACGTACACACACACACACACGTGCGCACACATACACACACCCGCGCGTGTGCTCACATACACACACACACACACACACACACGCATGCACACATACATACACACACACGCGCGCGTGCTCACATATACACACACACACGCGCGTGTGCACACGTACACACACATGCACATATACACACACACACACACGCGTGCACACGCTTGCATGCATACATACACACACACACACGTGCGCACACATACACACACACACACGCACACACACGCGTGTGCACACATACACATACACGCACACACGCGCACACACACACACACACACACATACACCTGCGCACATACACGCGTGTACGCCCACTCTCTCTCTCTCATGCACACACACACACACGTGCGTATACACACGCGTGCACACACATACACACACACGCACACGCACGCACACGCACGCACACGCAGAAACACACGTATGCACACATACACATATACGCACACACGCACACACACACGCACACATACACATGCGCACACACACGCGCGTGCGCCCACTCTCTCTCTCACGCACACACACACACACGTGCGTACACACGTGCGCGCGCGTGTGTGTATTTGTGTGCACGAGTGTGTGTGTCTGCGCGCACGAGCGTGTGTGTGTGTGTGTACGCGCACGCACACATACATACAAAAAAATGTGCCGCACACACACTCACACGCGTGCACACACACACACACACACAGACACACACACTTACACATGTGCGTACACACTCTCTCTCACACACACACACATACTCACACACAAACACAAAGACGCACACACTCTCTCTCTCACACACACGCACGCACACATACACACGCGTGCGCGTACACATACACACACACATGTACACACACACACACGCTCGTGCGCGCAGACACACACACTCGTGCACAAAAATACACACACACACGTGCACACGCGCATGCGCGCGCACAAACACTCACTCACACACATACACACGTGCGCACGCACACGCACACACATGCACCCATGCAAGCACAGACACACACACACACGCACGCACACACACGTATACACGCGTCCGCACACACACATGCACGCACGTGTGTACGCATGCATGTACACGCAAAGAGACAAACACGCGTGCGCACACTCTCTCTTTTTTCTCTCTCTCCCACATACACACACACACACACGTGCGCGCACACGCACACACACACACACACACGTGCGTACAACACTTACGGACACATGTGCGTGCACACACACACACGTGCCACACACACATACACACCCACACGCACACACACACACACACACACAAAAACACACACGTACGCGTGCGCACGCACACATACACACGCACACACACGTGCACACGCATGCATGCGCACATACACACACGCGCGTGCACGCACATACACACACACACACGCGTGCGCACACATACACACACGCGCGTGTGCGCACATACTCACACACGCACACACACACACGTGCGCACACATACACACACACACACACACACGCGCGCGCGCGCGCTCATGCTCACACATACACACACATACGTGTGCACACATACACACACACACACATACACACACACACACACACTCACATGCACACAAACACACGCGGGTGCGCCCACGCTCTCTCTCACGCACACACACACACA
The DNA here is from genome assembly GCA_963859935.3 of Lathyrus sativus. Classification (NCBI taxonomy): domain Eukaryota; kingdom Viridiplantae; phylum Streptophyta; class Magnoliopsida; order Fabales; family Fabaceae; genus Lathyrus; species Lathyrus sativus. Next base: position 502,680 of record CAWUDS030001768.1, on the reverse strand, counting down.
CGCACACACGTGCCGCACACATACACGCACACGCGTGCACACACACACACACGCACACACTTACACTCGTGCGCACACTCTCTCTCTCTCACACACACATGTGCTCACACACAAACACAAACACGCACATACACTCTCTCTCTCTCTCTCACACACACAAACATGCTCACACACACATGCAAGCACACACATGCATGCACACACACACACACACACACTCGTGCGCACACACACACACACTTGTGCACACACATATACACACACGTACACACGCCCGCACACACGCACTTACGCACACACACACACGCTTGCACATACACACACACGCACACACACACATACGCACACATACACGCGTGCGCACACACACACACGCAGACATGCACACACGCACCCACGTACACACACACACACACACACGCACGCACACACACACACACACGCACGCGCGTGCACATACACACACACACGCGCACACACAAACACACACGTACATACACAAACACACGCGCACACACACTCACATACACACACAAACACACACACACACAGACAGACGTGCACACACACTCACATACACACACAAATATACACACACACACAAACACGCACACATACACAAGCGCGCGCGAACAAACATACACGCGTTCACATACACACAGACGTGCACGCACGCGCACACACAGATACACATGCACGCACGCAAGCACACACACGCGAATACGTGCGCTTGATACACACACACACACACGTGTGCGCGTACACAATCTCACGCAAACACTGAAACGCGTGCGCACACACACACACACACACCCATGCGTGTGCACACACACACAAACACGCACGCCCTCACGCTTACACGCACGCAAGCACACACACAAACGCGCGTGCACAAGCAAACAATCACACACACACCCGCGCGCGTGCGCCCACTCTCTCTCTCACGCACACACACATACACGCACAAACACACACGCACACACACACACACACACACAGACACATACGCGCACACAAACTCTTGCACACACACGATTGCCCATACACACACATGCACGCACACAAGCACGTACGCACACACACACACTCGCGCACACACAAACACACACACAGACGTGTACACACACAAGCACGCACACACACACGTGCACACACGCAAGCACACACACTAACACGCGTCCGCACACACACACATGCGCACACATACACACACGCACACACACACACACACGCGCATGCGCACACTCACACACACACTCACGTGCGGACACACATATACCACACATGCACGTACGCAAGCACAGACACACACACAAGCGCGCTTACACACATACACATGCACGCGTGCGCACACAGACACACAAACACGCACACACGCATACACAGACACACGCGCGTGCACACTCAAACACAAACGTACACACACACACACGCACACACACACAAGCACACACACAAACGCAAACACCAGCGCATGCACACACACACACAGGCAAACACGCACACGCACACACACGCGTGCGCACACTCTCACACATAAACACACACGCACACGCACAAACACGCGCGTGCCCCCCTCCCCACACACACACACGTGCGCACACGAGCACACACACTTTCATACACACACAAAAACACACACACACACACGCGCGTACGTGCACGCACACATACATGCACACGCGCAAACACGCACACACACAAACACAAACGCGTGCGCACGCAAAAACACATACACTGGTGCATACAAACACACGTGTACACACGCGCACACGCACACGTAAACACATGCACGCACGCAAGCACACACACACACACACACGCATACACACGTCCGCACGCACACAAGCACACACAAACATACAAACACGCGCACATAAACTTATACACGCGTCCGCTCACACAAACATGCACGCACGCAAGCGCGCGCGCACACACACACGCGCGCGCTCGTGCGCACACACACGCTCACGCACACACATGCGCATTCACTCGCACATACACTCACTCACACACATAAACACGTGCGCACGCACACGCGCAAACATGCACACATGCAAGCACAAACACACACACGCGCGCACAAACACGTATGCACGCGTCCGCACCCACACACACGCGCGCATTCACTTATACACACACACATGTACACGCAAACACACAAACACGCGTGCGCACACTATCTCTTTCTCACATACACACGCACACGTGCGCACACACGCACACACACACACACACACACACGCGTGCGCACACATACACACACACGCGCGTGCGCTCACATACAGACACACACACACACACACATGCACACATACGTACACACACACACGCGTGTGCGCACATATACACACACACGCGCGTGTGCACACGTACACACACATGCACACATACACACACACACACACACGCGCGCGCGTGCGTACACATACACGCACACGATCACACACGCACGCACACACACACATGCGCGCGTGTGCACACATACACATACAGACACACACACGCGCACACACACATACACATGCGCACACACACGCGTGTGCACCCACTCTGTCTCTCTCACGCGCACACACATACACACGTGTCGCACACACACACACACACACACACACACGTGCACGCTCACGCACACACTTACCCTCGTGCGTACACACACTCTCTTTCTCACACACACACACATGCTCACACACAAACACAAACACACACACACACTCTCTCTCACACACACACATGCTCACACACACGCACACACACACACACATACATACACACGCGTGCGCATACACACACACACACATACACACACACACACACTCGTGCACACACATACACACGCGCGTGCACACACGCCAGCACGCCCACACACACGCACTTACGCGCACACACACACACGCACGTGCACACACACAAACACAAACACGCACGCGTATGCTCGCACACACACACACATACACGTGTGCGCGCACACACAGACACAAACACGCACGCACGCACACACGTACACACACACACACACGCACACGCGCACAAACGTACGCACGTGCACATACACACACACACACACACGCATACATACACGCGTGCGCACACACACACACACACGCTCGGACACGCACGCACGCACCCACGTACACACACACACACACACGCATGCGCACACATACACACACACACACACGTGCACACACATACACACACGCACACATACACGCGTGCGCACACACACACACACACGCAGACACTCCCGCTAGCATGCACGCATACATATACACACACGCGTGCGCACACATACACGCACACGCATGCAAGCATACATACACACACAAACACGCGCGTGTGCGCACATACACAAACACACGCGTGAGCACGCATACACACACACATGCACACAAACGCGCGTGCACACATAAACACGCACACACATACATGCGCACACATACATGCGCGCACACACACGCGCGTGCAACCGCTCTCTCTCTCACGCACACACACACATACACGCACACACACACACACACACGTGCCGCACATACACGCACACCCGTGCACATACACACACACACGCACACACACACGCACACACACACACACGCGCGCACAAACATACACCCGTGCGCACACATTCTCTCTCTCTCTCTCACACACAAACACAAAGACACACACACACATACACAAGCACACACCCGCGTGTGCGTGCATACACACACACACGCACACGCACACACACACACACACAAGTGCTCACACACACTCTCTCTCTCTCACGCATACACAGTTACACAGACACACGCGTACAAAGACACATACGCGCACACACTCCCACACACACACAAACACTCAAACATACACACACACGCGTGCATGCATGCACCCACACGATTGCGCACATGCACACGTGCACGCACGCAAGCACGCACACACACAAACACTCGCGCATGCACACACACGATTGTGCACACACACATGCACGCACACAAGCACGCACACACACACACACACACACACTAGCGCACACACACAAACACACACAAGTGCACGCATGCAAGCACGCACGCATACACACATGAACACACGCAAGCACACACACAAACACACACACGCTTACACGTATACACGTGTCCGCACACACACATGCACACACGCAAGCACTCACACACATACAAACACACACGTGCACGCGCACATACAAATACACACGTGTGCCCACACATACACACACATGCACGTACGTAAGCATAGACTCACACACAAACACACACACACATACACACGTCCGCATACACACACACACACTCACGCACGCAAGGATGCACACACAAACACACGCGTACTCACAAACTCGCGTGCACACACAGACACACAAGCGTGCACGCGCGCACACACGCACACTCACACACACGTACACGCGTACACAAACATACGCAAACACACATGCGCGCGTGCACGCACAGTCGCACGCACGCGTGCACACACAGACACACAAACATACGCACAAACGCACGCACACGTGTGCACACAGACACACACGCACATACACACACGCACACACACGCACACACTCACACATACACATGCGCACAAAACTTACGGACACATGTGCGTGCATACACACACACGTGCCGCACACACATACACACACATACACACACACACACACACACACACACACACACAAACACACACACACGCGTGCGCATGCACACACACACACACGCACACACGTGCACACGCATGCATGCACACATACACACACGCGCGTGCGCGCACATACGCACACACACACGCATGCATGCATACATACACACACACACACACACACGTGCGCACACATACACACACGCGCGTGTGCATACATACTCACACACGCACACATACACACACATGTGCGCACACATACACACACACACACACGCATAAACACACGCGCGCGCGCACTCTCGTGCACACACATACACACACATACGTGTGCACACATACACACACACACATACACACACACACACGCGCGCGCACACACACACACACACACACACACTCACATGCGTACAAACACACGCGGGTGCACCCACGCTCTCTCTCACGCACACACACACACACACACACACACACGTGCCGCACACATACACGCACCCGCGTGCACAAACACACACACACGCACACACTTACACTCGTGTGCACACACTCTCTCTCTCTCTCTCTCACACACACACACACACATGTGCTCACGCACAAACACAAACACGCACGTACACTCTCTCTCTCACACACACACACACACAAACATGCTCACACACACACGCACGCACACACACGCATGCACACACACACACACACACACACTCGTGCACACACACACACAGACACACTCGTGCACACACATACACACACACACGTACACACGCCCGCACGCCCGCACACACGCACTTACGCACACACACACACACGCTTGCACACACACACACACACACGCACACACACACATACGCACACACACACGCGTGCGCACACACACACACGCAGACATGCACACACGCACCCACGTACACACACACACACACACACGCACACACGCACGCGCGTGCACATACACACACACGCGCGCACACACAAACACACACGTACATACACAAACACACGCGCACGCACACTCACATACACACACAAACATACACACACACACACACAGACGTGCACACACACTCACATACACACACAAATATACACACACACAAACACGCACACATACACAAGCGCGCGCGAACAAACATACACGCGTGCACATACACACAGACGTGCACGCACGCGCACACACAGACACACATGCACGCACGCAAGCACACGCACACGAATACGTGCGCTTGATACACACACACACGTGTGCGCGCACACAATCTCACGCAAACACTCAAACGCGGGCGCACACACACACCCATGCGTATGCACACACACACAAACACGCACGCCCTCACGCTTACACGCACGCACGCACACACGCAAACGCGCGTTCATACGCAAACACGCACACACACACACACGCACGCGTACGCCCACTCTCTCTCTCTCTCGCACACACACATACACGCACACACACACACACACACGCACACGCACACAGACACATACGCGCACACAAACTCTTACACACACACGATTGCCCATACACACACATGCACGCACGCAAGCACGTACGCACACACACACTCGCGCACACACAAGCACACACACACACACGTGTACACACACAAGCACGCACACACACACATGCACACACACACAAGCACACACACTAACACGCGCGCGTGCTTACACGCGTACACGCGTCTGCACACACACACATGCGCATACATACACACACACGCACACACACACACACACGCGCGCATGCGCACACTCACACACACACTCACGTGCGCGCACACATATACCACACATGCACGTACGCAAGCACAGACACACACACAAGCGCGCTTACACACATACACATGCACGCGTGCGCACACAGACACACAAACACGCACACACGCATACACAGACACACACACGCATGCACAGACACACGCGCGTGCACACACAAACACAAACGTACACACACACACACGCACACACACACAAGCACACACACAAACGCAAACACCAGCGCATGCACACACACACACACAGGCAAACACGCACACACACACACACACACACGCGTGCGCACACTCTCACACATACACACACACGCACACGCACACGCACAAACACGCGCGTGCCCCCCCTCCCCACACACACACATGTGCGCACACGAGCACACACACTTTCATACACACACAAAAACACACACACACACACACGCGCGCGTACGTGCACGCACACACACATGCACACGCGCAAACACACACACACACAAACACAAACGCGTGCGCGCGCAAAAAGACATACACGCGTGCATACAAACACACGTGCACGCGCACACGTAAACCCATGCACGCACGCAAGCACACACACACACACACACACACACGCATACACACGTCCGCACGCACACAAGCACACACAAACATACAAACACGCGCACATAAACTTATACACGCGTCCGCTCACACAAACATGCACGCACGCAAGCGCGCACACACACACACGCGCGCTCGCGCGCACACACACGCTCACGCACACACATGCACATTCACTCGCACATACACTCACTCACACACATAAACACGTGCGCGCGCACACGCGCAAACATGTACACATGCAAGCACAAACACACACACGCGCGCACAAACACGTATGCACGCGTCCGCACGCACACACATGCCCGCACCCACACACACACGCGCATTCACTTATACACACACACATGTACACGCAAACACACAAACACGCGTGCGCACACTATCTCTTTCTCACATACACACGCACACGTGCGCACACACGCACACACACACACACGCGTGCGCACACATACACACACACGCGCGTGCGCTCACATACACACACACACACACACACGCATGCACACATACATACACACACACACACACGCGCGTGTGCGCACATATACACACACACGCGTGTGCACAAGTACACACACATGCACACATACACACACTCGCGTGCGCACGCTTGCATGCATACACACACACACACGCGCGCGCACGCGCGCTTGCGCACACATACACGCACACGATCACACACGCACGCACACACACACGCGCGCGTGTGCACACATACACATACACACACGCACATGCACACGCACACATACACATGCGCACACACACGCGTGTGCACCCACTCTCTCTCTCACGCGCGCGCACACACACACACGTGTCGCACACACACACACACACACGTGCACGCTCACGCACACACTTACACTCGTGCGTACACACACTCTCTCACACGCACACACACACAGACACACTCGTGCACACACATACACACACACACGTACACACGCCCGCACGCCCGCACACACGCACTTACGCACACACACACACGCTTGCACACACACACACACACACGCACACACACACATACGCACACACACACGCGTGCGCACACACACACACACACGCAGACATGCACACACGCACCCACGTACACACACACACGCACACATACACGCACACACGCACGCGCGTGCACATACACACACACACACGCGCACACACAAGCACACACGTACATACACAAACACACGCGCACACACACTCACATACACACACAAACATACACACACACAGACGTGCACACACACTCACATACTGTTGGTGTAAGCCCTATAGGCCAATACTTTTTGGTACTTGTATCAGATTATTCGTTTAATAATAAAAGACATTTCTTTATTATGTTTGTCTTTCAGAATAATAAAGTCCCTAGAATAGTTAGTCTGTTTAATGAAATGTTAAGTGTGACTTAATCATGAGATCCCATTAAACATAAAGACATTATTCTTAAAATATCCGTAGTCAAGCTTTATTGCAAAGTGGGGTAACATTAAAAGCATTGAGACTATTATGAAGATAGACTGATGATCACATCTCATGGATCATGGATAAAGAGTTATCAAGTCTTGACATAGGTATAAATATTAGGAGTAATATTTATACCGGATTGACCCGCTATGAGAATACTACATAGTATGTTATGCAAAGTGTCATAAGTTATTCTCATGGTGATAATGGTGTATTACCACCCTTCGACCTGAAACCACTATGGACCCTAGATGTAGAGTCGGGTGCTTTATTGCTGATCAAACATTATCCGTAACTGGATGATCATAAAGACAGTTGATGGGCACTCCACGAAGCATGCTGAGGGACATGAGTGTCCTAGATGGAATTTGTCAATCCTGCATAACAGGAGAAATGTCTAAGGGCCCAATATTGAACTGGACAAGGATGACACAGTGTATGCCTTGTGTTCAATATAGACATAGGGGCAAAAGGGTAATTGTACAAACATATATTATCACGAAAAAGGTTTTGTCAGATCACATGACATTTTCGTGACTTGGGTAGCAGTGATGTGTTGCTAGATACCGCTTACTGTTTATTATGTTAAATATATAATTTAATATAATTACCAACGTTACGAAATCCTACAGGGTCACACACATAAGGACAGTTTGATGAGAGATAGAGAAATCAAAGGAACACCATAAGGTACGGTGCACTTAAGTGAAAAATAGAAATTCGGATAATATAATAATAATTATTGTTATTTTATAATGGTTATAAAATAATAATAAAATAAATATATTTATTATAATAATAGTTATTATAATAATATATAATATTATTATGGATCATGTGAATTAGGGTTTTAGCCCGCAGCCCACAAGAGAGTCTATAAAAGGAACCCTTGTGATGAAGCTTTCACTTGATGCAATTTCGTTTTTGATTCTCTTTTCTCACTCAAATAATTCCGTTCGTAAGCAGCTAGCACTGTGACCGGAAGCTGTTCGTGTGGACTGAGTGGAGGCGTTGCACTTCATCAACGCTTGTGATCGCTGCATCAAAGATCTGAATCGCCACAAAGAGGTAACGATTCTATCACTGACCATGCTCATTCGTGAGGATCACTAAAGGAAAATTTTTGTTTTCCGCTGCGTTTAGATCGCAATTTTCCTTCACATACACACACAAATATACACACACACAAACACGCACACATACACAAGCGCGCGCGAACAAACATACACGCGTGCACATACACACAGACGTGCACGCACGCGCACACACAGACACACATGCACGCACGCAAGCACACACACACGAATACGTGCGCTTGATACACACACACACACACGTGTGCGCGCACACAATCTCACGCAAACACTCAAACGCGTGCGCACACACACACCCATGCGTATGCACACACACACAAACACGCACGCCCTCACGCTTACACGCACGCACGCACACACGCAAACGCGCGTTCACACGCAAACACGCACACACACACACACACGCACGCGTGCGCCCACTCTCTCTCTCTCTCGCACACACACATACACGCACACACACACACACACACGCACACAGACACATACGCGCACACAAACTCTTACACACACACGATTGCCCATACACACACATGCACGCAAGCACGTACGCACACACACACTCGCGCACACACAAGCACACACACACACACGTGTACACACACAAGCACGCACACACACACGTGCACGCACACAAACACACACACTAACACGCGCGCGCGCTTACACGCGTACACGCGTCTGCACACACACACATGCGCATACATACACACACACACGCACACACACACACACACACACACGCGCGCGCATGCGCACACTCACACACACACTCACGTGCGCGCACACATATACCACACATGCACGTACGCAAGCACAGACACACACACAAGCGCGCTTACACACATACACATGCACGCGTGCGCACACAGACACACAAACACGCATACACAGACACACACACGCATGCACAGACACACGCGCGTGCACACACAAACACAAACGTACACACACACACACACGCACACACACACAAGCACACACACAAACGCAAACACCAGCGCATGCACACACACACACACAGGCAAACACGCACACGCACACACACGCGTGCGCACACTCTATCACATACACACACACGCACACGCACAAACACGCGCGTGCCCCCCCTCCCCACACACACACACGTGCGCACACGAGCACACACACTTTCATACACACACAAAAACACACACACACACACACGCGCGCGTACGTGCACGCACACACACATGCACACGCGCAAACACACACACACACACAAACACAAACGCGTGCGCGCGCAAAAACACATACACGCGTGCATACAGACACACGTGCACGCGCACACGTAAACCCATGCACGCACGCAAGCACACACACACACACATGCATACACACGTCCGCACGCACACAAGCACACACAAACATACAAACACGCGCACATAAACTTATACACGCGTCCGCTCACACAAACATGCACGCACGCAAGCGCGCACACACACACACGCGCGCTCGCGCGCACACACACGCTCACGCATACACATGCACATTCACTCGCACATACACTCACTCACACACATAAACACGTGCGCGCGCACACGCGCAAACATGTACACATGCAAGCAAAGACACACACACGCGCGCACAAACACGTATGCACGCGTCCGCACGCACACACATGCCCGCACCCACACACACGCGCGCATTCACTTATACACACACACATGTACACGCAAACACACAAACACGCGTGCGCACACTATCTCTTTCTCACATACACACGCACACGTGCGCACACACGCACACACACACACGCGTGCGCACACATACACACACACGCGCGTGCTCTCACATACACACACACACACACACGCATGCACACATACATACACACACACGCGCGCGTGTGCACACATACACACACACACACACGCGTGTGCACAAGTACACACACATGCACACATACACACACTCGCGTGCGCACGCTTGCATGCATACACACACACACACACGCGCGCGTGCGCACACATACACGCACACGATCACACACGCACGCACACACACACGCGCGCGTGTGCACACATACACATACACACACACACACGCACACACACACACACATACACATGCGCACACACACGCGTGTGCACCCACTCTCTCTCTCACGCGCACACACACACACACACGTGTCGCACACACACACACACACACACGTGCACGCTCACGCACACACTTACACTCGTGCGTACACACACTCACACACACACACACACACATGCTCACACACAAACACAAACACACACACACACTCTCTCTCACACACACACACATGCTCACACACACGCACACACACACACACACATACACACGCGTGCGCATACACACACACATGTACACACACACACACACACACTCGTGCACACACATACACACACGCGTGCACACACGCCAGCACGCCCACACACACGCACTTACGCGCACACACACACTCGCACGTGCACACACACAAACACAAACGCGCATGCGTATTCTCGCACACACACACATACACGTGTGCGCGCACACACCCACGCACGCACGCACACACGTACACACACACACACACACGCACACGCGCACAAACGTACGCACGTGCACATACACACACACACACACACACACGCATACATACACGCGTGCGCACACACACACACACACACGCTCGGACACGCACGCACGCACCCACGTACACACACACACACACGCATGCGCACACATACACACACACACACACGTGCACACACATACACACACGCACACATACACGCGTGCGCACACACACACACGCAGACACTCCCGCTCGCATGCACGCGTACATATACACACACGCGTGCGCACACATACACGCACACGCATGCAAGCATACATACACACACAAACACGCGCGTGTGCGCACATACACAAACACACGCGTGCGCACGCATACACACACATGCACACAAACACGCACACACATACATGCGCACACATACATGCGCGCACACACACGCGCGTGCAACCGCTCTCTCTCACGCACACACACACACATACACGCACACACACACGTGCCGCACATACACGCACACCCGTGCACATACACACAGACACGCACACACACGCGCACACACACACACACACGCGCGCGCGC
>CAWUDS030001768.1:477500-482500 GCA_963859935.3 Lathyrus sativus | reverse complement strand
ACGCGTGCGCGCACACACACGCAAACACGCACGCACGTACACACGTACACACACACACACGCAGCACACGCGCACAAACATACGCGCGTGCACATACACACACACACACGCATACATACACGTGTGCGCACACACACACACACACGCTCGGACACGCACGCACGCACCCACGTACACACACACACACGCATGCGCACACATACACACACACACACGTGCACACACATACACACACGCATACATACACGCGTGCGCACACACACACACACACACGCAGACACGCCCGCTCGCATGCACGCACACATATACACACACGCGTGCGTACACATACACGCACACGCATGCAAGCATACATACACATACAAACACGCGCGTGTGTGCACATACACAAACACACGCGTGCGCACACATACACACACACGCACACAAACGCGCGTGCACACACAAACACGCACACACACACACACATGCGCACACATACATGCGCACACACGCACGCGCGTGCAACCACTCTCTCTCTCACGCACACACACACATACACGCACACACACACACACACACACGTGTGCCGCACACACACGCACACCCGTGCACATACACACAGACACGCACACACACACGCGCACAAACACACACACGCGCACAACCATACACCCGTGCGCACATATTCTCTCTCTCTCACACAAACACAAACACACAAACGCGCGCGCGTGCACCCACGCACATACGCACACATATGCACATACATACACAAGCACACACCCGCGTGTGCACGCACCCACACACGCACACGCACACACATACGCACACACACAAGTGTGCACACACACACTCTCTCTCTCTCTCTCTCACACACACACACTTACACAGACACATACGCACAAAGACACATACGCGCACACACACACAAACATTCAAACATACACACACACGCGTGCATGCATGCACCCACACGATTGCGCACATGCACACATGCACGCACGCAAGCACGCACACACACAAAGACTCGCACATGCACACACACGATTGTGCACACACACACATGCACGCACGCAAGCACGCACACACACACACACACTAGCGCACACACAAACACACACAAGTGCACGCATGCAAGCACGCACGCAAGCACACACACAAACACACACGCGCTTACACGTATACACGCGTCCGCACACACACATGCACACACGCAAGCACTCACACACATACAAACACACACGCGCACGCGCACATACAAATACACACGTGTGCCAACATACACACACACACATGCACGTACGTAAGCACAGACACACACACACACGCATACACACGTCCGCATACACACACACACACTCACGCACGCAAGTATGCACACACAAACACACGCGCACGCGCGTACTCACAAACTCGCGTGCACACACAGACACACAAGCGTGCACGAGCGCGCATACAAACACACTCACACACACGTGCACGCATACACAAACATACGCAAACAAACACGCGCGTGTGTGCGCACACAGACACACAAACATACGCACAAACGCACGCATACGTGTGCACACAGACACACACGCACATACACACACACGCACACACGCACACATACACATGCGCACACACACATACGGGTGCGCCCACTCTCTCTCTCACGCACACACACACACACACGTCGCACACACACACACGCACACGCGTGCACATACACACACACACACACGCACATACACACACTAGCACACACACACACACGTCGCACACACACACACGCACACGCGTGCACATACACACACACACACATGCGCACACACACACACACATACACACACACTTACACCCGTGCGCAAACACACACACACACGTGCTCACACACAAACACAAACACGTACACACTCTCTCTCTCACACACACACACACACGTGCTCACACACACGCACGCACACACAGGCACACACACACATACACACGTGCACGTACATACACACACACATGTCCACACACACATACACTCGTGCGCACACACACACACACATACTCGTGCACACACATACACACACGCGCGCACACACGCCTGCACGCGCGCACTTACGCACTTACGCACATGTGCATACACACAAACACACACGCGCACATACGTACATACACACACACACACACACACGCACACACACACGCACACACACGCACGCACACACACACACACAAATACATACACGCGTGCACACACACACACACACGCAGACACGCACGTACTCACCCATGTACACACACACACACACACACGCACGCACACACACGCACACACGCACGCGCGCGTGTGCACATACACTCACAAGCGCGCACACACACACGCATACACATACGCGTACATACACAAACATACGTGCGCATACGCGCACACACGTACACACACACACGCATACACAGACACGCACACACACTCACATACACACACAAATACACACAAACACACACACACATACACACACATACACACACGCAAACACACACACACACGTGCGAACAAACATACACGCTTGCACACACACACACACGTGCACGCACACACACACACACCCACACGCACGCAAGCACACACATAAATACGTGCGCTTGACACACACACACACACACGTGCCCGCACACAAACACAAGGACACACACCCACACGCACGCAAGCACACACACAAATACGTGCGGTTGACACACACACACACACACACACACACGTGCGCGCACACAAACACAATGACACACACGCACGCAAGCACACACACAAATATGTGCGCTTGACACACACACACACGTGCGCGCACACAAACACAAGCACACACACGCGCGCGTGCTTGCGCACACATACCCACTTGTGCGCACACACACAAACACACAGGTTGTCACGCTTACACACACACACGCAGGCACACACACAAACGCGCCTGTACACCCAAATACGCACACACACACACACACGCATACAGACACACATGCACGCACACACACACACATGTGTGCCTACTCTCTCTTTCTCTCACGCACACACGCACACACACGCACACACGCACACACGTGCCGCATACACACATGCACACATGTGCACATACACACACACACATGCACACACACGCACACACACACGCACACGCACACACTTATACCCGTGCGCAAACACACACTCTCTCTCACACACACACACAGGTGCTCACACACAAACACAAACACACAAACACACACACGTGCACACACGCACGCACACATACACACACGCACACACATACATAAGCACACACCCGCGTGTGCGCACACACACACACACACGCACACACACACACACACATACACACACACACGCACACGAACACACACACACAAGTGTGCACACTCTCTCTCTCTATCTCTCTCGCGCACACACACACATACAAGTGCGCACACACTCTCTCTCTCTCACACACACACAGACACACACACACGCACATAGATACATACGCGCACACACTCACACACACAGGCGTGCGCGCACGCACTCACACGATTGCCCACACACACACATGCAAGCACGCACTCACAAACACACTCGCGCACACACAAACACACACACTCACACACGTGCACGCACGCAAGCACGCACACACACACACATGCACGCACGCAAGCACACACACTAACATGCACGCTCCCTTATACGCATACACGCGTCCACACACATACACACACACATGCACGCACACACATACACACACAAACACACACATACACACGGGAGCGCGTGCGCGTGTGCACACACACAGACGCTGACACAGACACACACGTGCACGCACACATACACACACACATACACGTACGCAAACACAAACACACACACACATGCACATACACGCGTCCGCACACACACACACGCACGCACGCAAGCATGCACACACATACGCGTGCGCACGCACGCACAATTTCACGTACACACACACAGACACACAAGCGTGCACGCGCACACGCACTCACACATACACGTGCGCGAATACACAATCATACGCACACACGCTCCCGCGTGCGCACACAGACACACAAACACGCACGCACGCATGCCCGCTCTCACGCATACACACACGCGCACGCACAGACACACGCGCGTGCACACACAAACACACACTCACACTCACACACACACAAACGTACACACATACGCACACACATGCACACACGCACGCACACACGCATACACACACACGCACACACACAAACGCACACACCAGCGCATACACACACACACACACACATAGGCACACACGCAGACGCCCACACACACGCGTGCGCACACTCTCACACACACACACACGCACATGCACACACACAAACACGCACGCGCGCTCACGCTCACACACACTCACATACACACACAAATACACACACATGCACACACGCAAAAACCCCCACACACACACACACAAACACGCGCGCGCGCGCAAAAACTTATTCAGGCGTGCACACACACACACACGCGCACACGCACACGTAAACACATGCACGCACGCAAGCACACGCACACACACACATACACACGCATACACGCATGCATGCGTCCGCACACATTCAAGCACACACACACACACGGGCGCTCGAACGCATACCCGCGTCCGCTCAAACACACGTTCGTGCGCGCACACACCAGTACACACGCACACACACGCGCATGCTCGCGCACACAGACTCACACACACACATAGACACGTGCGTGCACACACGCACAAACATGCACACATGCAAGCACAGACACACACGCGCGCAATCACACATATACACGCGTCCGCACACACACATGGACGCACGCACGCACACACCTGCGTTCACAGATACACACACACATGTACATGCAAACACACAAACACGCGTGCCCACACTGTCTCTTTCTCTCTCACACACACACACACGTGCGCGCACACGCGCACACACACACACGTGCGTATAACTCTTACGCACACAAACATACACGTGCCGCACACACACACATACATATGCATGCGCGC
>CAWUDS030001768.1:460000-472500 GCA_963859935.3 Lathyrus sativus | reverse complement strand
GGCACAAACGCACAAACGCACACGTACACACACACGCATGCACGCATACATACACACACACACGCGCGTGCGCGCACATACACACACACACACACGCGTGTTCACACATACACACACACGCACACACATACACAAACACACAAACGCGAGTACAAACACAAACACGCACACACACATACACATGCGCACACACACGCGCCTGCGCCCACTCTCTCACGCACACATACACACACACATGTGCCGCACACACACACACACACACACACACACACACACTTACACGCGTGCGTACACATAAAAACACACACACACACGCGCGCGCGTGTGTGCACAAATACACACACACACACACGCGCGTGCGCACGCATGCATGCCTACACACACACACGCACACGTACATACATACACATACACACACACACACGCAGACACGCACCCACGTACACATCCACACACACACGCACGCACCCACGGGCACATACACACACACGTACAGACACACACACGCACACACACACACACGTACATACACAAACACACGTGCGCATACACGCACACATACTCACATACACAAACAAACACACACACACACACACACAGACGCGCGCACACACTCTCATACACACACACACATGCACACACGCACACACACACATACACACACACACATGCACACACATACACACAGACGCACACACACACACACACACGCGCGCCCGCATGTACAAACTTACACGCGTGCGCACACACACACACACGTGCACGCACGCAAGCACGCACACATGCACGCAAGCACACACACACAAATACATGCGCTTGACACACACACATACACACGTGAACGCGTACACAAACGCAAGCAGACACACACTTGCGTGCGCACACACTGATTGAAAATTGCGATCTAAACGCAGCGGAAAACAAAAATTTCCTTTAGTGATCCTTACGAATGAGCATGGTCAGTGATAGAATCATTACCTCTTTGTGGCGATTCAGATCTTTGATGCAGCGATCACAAGCGTTGATGAAGTGCAACGCCTCTACTCAGTCCACACGAACAGCTTCCGGTCACAGTGCTAGCTGCTTACGAACGGAATTATTTGAGTGAGAAAGGAGAATCAAAAACGAAATTGCATCAAGTGAAAGCTTCATCACAAGGGTTCCTTTTATAGACTCTCTTGTGGGCTGCGGGCTAAAAACCCAATTCACATGATCCACAATAATATTATATCTTATTATAATAACTATTATTATAATAAATATATTTATTTTATTATTATTTTATAACCATTATAAAATAACAATAATTATTATTATATTATCCGAATTTCTATTTTTCACTTAAGTGCACCGTACCTTACGGTGTTCCTTTGATTTCTCTATCTCTCATCAAACTGTCCTTATGTGTGTGACCCTGTAGGATTTCGTAACGTTGGTAATTATATTAAATTATATATATTTAACATAATAAACAGTAAGCGGTATCTAGCAACACATCACTGCTACCCAAGTCACGAAAATGTCATGTGATCTGACAAAACCTTTTTCGTGATAATATATGTTTGTACAATTACCCTTTTGCCCTTATGTCTATATTGAACACAAGGCATACACTGTGTTATCCTTGTCCAGTTCAATATTGGGCCCTTAGACATTTCTCCTGTTATGCAGGATTGGCAAATTCCATCTAGGACACTCATGTCCCTCAGCATGCTTCGTGGAGTGCCCATCAACTGTCTTTATGATCATCCAGTTACGGATAATGTTTGATCAGCAATAAAGCACCCAACTCTACATCTAGGGTCCATAGTGGTTTCAGGTCGAAGGGTGGTAATACACCATTATCACCATGAGAATAACTTATGACACTTTGCATAACATACTATGTAGTATTCTCATAGCGGGTCAATCCGGTATAAATATTACTCCTAATATTTATACCTATGTCAAGACTTGATAACTCTTTATCCATGATCCATGAGATGTGATCATCAGTCTATCTTCATAATAGTCTCAATGCTTTTAATGTTATCCCACTTTGCAATAAAGCTTGACTACGGATATTTTAAGAATAATGTCTTTATGTTTAATGGGATCTCATGATTAAGTCACACTTAACATTTCATTAAACAGACTAACTATTCTAGGGACTTTATTATTCTGAAAGACAAACATAATAAAGAAATGCCTTTTATTATTAAACGAATAATCCGATACAAGTACCAAAAAGTATTGGCCTCTAGGGCTTACACCAACAATCTCCCACTAGCACTAGAGCCAATTAGGCATACCCTTAATACCCATAGATCTAGTATGACCATCATGCTTCTGTTGCGCAAGAGGCTTTGTTAATGGGTCAGCGATATTGTCAAGTGTAGGTACTCTGCATATCTTCACATCTCCCCGATCGATTATCTCTCGAATGAGGTGATAACGCCTAAGTATGTGTTTGGATCGTTGGTGAGATCTAGGCTCCTTAGCTTGTGCGATAGCACCATTGTTATCACAATATAAACCAATGGGATCCACAATGCTAGGGACTATGCCAAGTTCACTAATGAACTTCTTGATCCAAATAGCTTCCTTTGCTGCATTTGAGGCAGCAATATACTCGGCCTCAGCTGTAGAATCAGCAACTGTTTCTTGCTTTGAACTTTTCCAGCTCACAGCGCCACCATTGAGACAGAACACATAACTAGATTGTGATCTAAAATCATCCTTATCTGTCTGGAAGCTAGCATCAGTGCAACCAATTACATCAAGCTCTTCCTGACCTCCATATATCAAGAATGAATCCTTAGTCCTTCTCAAGTACTTAAGGATATTCTTGACAGCTACCCAGTAAGCATCACCGGGATCAGATTGGTACCTACTCGTTGCACTTAATGCATACGAGACATCTGGTCGAGTACATAACATGGCATACATGATAGATCCTATTGCAGATGCATATGGAATCTTATTCATGCGATCCCTTTCTTCCTTAGTTGAAGGGGATTGTGTTTTTGATAAACACAGACCATGTTGCATAGGTATGAATCCTTTCTTGGAATCATGCATATTAAAGCGTCTCAACACTTTATCTATGTATGTACTCTGACTTAGGCCAAGCAGTTTTTGTGATCTATCTCTATAGATCCTAATTCCTAATATATAGGCTGCTTCACCTAGGTCTTTCATAGAAAAACAATTCCCTAACCAAGTCTTCACTTGTTGCAAGGTAGGGACATCGTTTCCAATGAGTAATATGTCATCTACATATAATACCAGAAACACGATCATGCTCCCACTAACCTTCTTGTAGACACAAGGTTCATCTTCATTTTTGATGAATCCATATTGTTTTACGGTTTCATCAAAACGAAGATTCCAGCTTCTGGAAGCTTGCTTCAATCCATAGATTGATCGCTGTAACTTGCATATCTTTTGGGCATCTTGTGGTATGTCAAATCCTTCAGGTTGTGTCATGTACACATCCTCAAGAAGATTCCCATTAAGGAAAGCAGTTTTGACATCCATCTGCCATATTTCATAATCATGATATGCAGCGATGGCAAGTAAAATCCGAACAGATTTAAGCATTGCAACTGGTGAAAAGGTTTCATCATAGTCAACCCCATGAATTTTTTTATAGCCTTTTGCAACCAGTCTTGCTTTATAGGTATGTACCTTACCATCCATGTCAGTCTTTTTCTTGAAGACCCACTTGCATCCTATAGGGTTAACTCCTATAGGAGGTTCTACCAAGGTCCAAACCTGGTTTGTGTACATGGAATCCATTTCAGATTTCATGGCTTCTAGCCACTTCTCAGACTCAGGACCAGTTATGGCCTCTTTGTAGGTCACAGGCTCATCCTGTTCCATGAGTAATACATCACCCTGATCACTTATGAGATATCCATATCTCTCAGGTTGGTGACGTATCCTGCTTGACCTACGCTGGTCTTGTTCTACTTGAGCAGGTTGCTCTTCCACAACTACTTGTGTTTCCCGCTCTAGTTCTTCCATAGGTGTTTCAATGTTTTGTGATTCTTGAATTTCTTCAAGCTCTATTTTCCTCCCACTGTTTCCTTTGGAAATAAAATCCCTTTCCAGAAAGACTCCAGTTCGAGCGACAAACACTTTGCCCTCAGAAGGATTGTAGAAGTAATATCCTCTTGTTTCTTTAGGATACCCCACAAATAAGCATTTGTCAGATTTGGGCTCAAGCTTGGTTGAAATTTGTCGTTTGACGTAAACTTCGCAACCCCAAATCTTCATGTAAGACATATGTGGTTTCTTACCACTCCATATCTCATATGGTGTCTTATCAACCTTTTTGGATGGAACACGGTTAAGTGTGTAAGCTGCTGTTAATAATGCATGTCCCCAAAAGGAGTTTGGAAGATCGACGTGACTCATCATGGATCGGACCATGTCTAACAAGGTTCGATTTCTTCTCTCAGATACACCATTCCATTGTGGTGTTCCAGGAGGAGTAAGTTGGGATAGAATCCCATACTCTTTTAGATGGTCATCAAATTCTAGGCTTAAATATTCATCGCCTCGATCTGATCGAAGAACTTTAATATTCTTACCTAGTTGGTTTTGTACTTCATTCTTGAATTCCTTGAACTTTTCAAAGGACTCAGATTTGTGTTTCATTAAATACACATATCCGTATCTACTGAAGTCATCAGTAAAAGTGATGAAGTACTGAAAACCTCCTCTGGCTGGTATGTTCAGTGGTCCACATACATCAGTATGTATGAGTGCCAAAAGATCATTAGCCCTTTCACCTTTTCCTGTGAATGGGGACTTTGTCATCTTTCCAATTAAACAAGATCTGCATGTCTCATATGATTCATAATCAAAAGAGTCCAAGAGTCCATCTTTATGGAGTTTGGAAATGCGTTTCTCATTTATGTGGCCTAATCGACAGTGCCAAAGGTAAGTTGGATTCAACTCATTAGGTTTCAACCTTTTAGTATTAATGTTATAAATTGGCATTTCAAGATCAAGGACATATAGTCCATTATTCATTTTTGCAGTAGCATAGAATATATCATTCAAATAAATGGAGCAACAATTGTTCCTTATTATGAATGAAAAACCAAACTTGTCCAAACAAGAAACGGAAATAATATTCCTGCTAATTGCAGGTACATAATAACAGTTCTCTAACTGAATTATTAAACCACTAGGTAAAGTTAAAACATAAGTTCCTACAGCTAAAGCAGCAACCTTTGCTCCATTGCCAACTCGTAGGTCAACTTCACCTTTTGCCAAATCTCTACTCCTTTTTAGCCCCTGCACATTAGTACAAATGTGAGAACCGCATCCAGTATCTAATACCCATGATGCAGAAGTAGATAAATTAATTTCAATAACAAAAATACCTGAATTTGAAGTCTCTACTCCATTATTCTTATCTTCCAGGTACTTTGGGCAATTTCTCTTCCAATGTCCGGTCTTACCGCAATGGAAGCAAGTGCCCTCCTTTGCTATTCCTCCACTAGGCTTCAAAACAGGAGGAGTGGGTTTGGGTTTGGCAACTTCCTTGCCTTTCCCTCTACCACCCTGTTTGATGGGCCTCTTGTTCTGTTTCTTTCCATTACTGACCATCAGAATGGATTTCCCTTTTGTCTTCATATTCTGCTCAGCAGTTCTCAACATGCCTAGCAGTTCTGGAAGACTTTTGTCCAAGTCATTCATATTGAAATTCAGGACAAACTGACTGAAGCTCTCTGGCAACGATTGCAAGATCAGATCAATCGCAAGTTCTTTTCCAAGGGGAAACCCTAATCTGTCAAGGTTCTCCACATACCCAATCATCTTGAGTACATGGGGACTTACAGGGGCTCCCTCAGCTAACTTGTTGTTAAAAAGGGACTTTGAAACCTGAAACCTCTCATTTCTTGCTTGCTCTTGATAAAGCATTTTCAGATGTCCGATCATATCGAACGCAGACATGTTCTCGTGTTACTTTTGCAACTCAGAGTTCATGGTAGCAAGCATGAGGCAAGCGGTTTCATTGGCATCATCGAAATGCTTCTTATAAGCATCTCTTTCTGCCTTTGGTGCAGAACTAGGAGGTTCCTCCTCAGGAACTGGTGTCTCCAAGACATACAGCTTCTTATCGTGCTTGAGGACAATCCTCAGATTATGGTGCCAATCCAGGAAATTTGTCCCAGACAATTTTTCCTTATCTAGGATGGATCGCAAAATATTGTTCGATGTGTTTGTTGTCATGGTAATCTACAAGAGAAATATGAAAATATAAGTATCATTAAAACAACATATTTAATTAGGCCTTTAATCAAATATGCTCCCACTATTTTATTCAAAGCAAATGACCCTCATCATTTGATTCGGAAAATCCCGTTGGAAGACTTTCTAGTGGGTCGAGATCCATGTTTCACTTTGTTTTAAGTCAGCGTTAGGCTGATTACACAAAACTAAGTTATTTAGGTAGGAACTCCTTCCAATTGTATCTCATACAACTCTCGAATATTTTCAATTGGGTGAATAACTCCTTATTCTGATCCATCACATGAATCATTCCCAATTCTTGCTTCTAAACATATATAATCTTATTATAATTTGTTTAGTTAAGTTTGACCCATTGTTTTAGCAATTGGATATTACAATTATCCCATCACACCTTACTAATATAGAACATGCACCTCGCGTAGGCGAAACCTACAATGCTCGATACTAGTCTTGATGAGTGCTAAAATTGGAAAGCATAAACTTAATATTTAATTTTGAGGGAATTTGTTATTAGTTTGATCTCACCGGCTTAACATGCAAAACGTCTCTCACATGCATCAACATACAATTACATGCATCAACATACATATAAAAAAGATACAATTATGGCCCCTAACGCAATTGTTCTCTCAAGCCAATGAGAGAACCTAGGCTAACCTAATAATGATCTAAGCTTCTCCAAGCATGATCTCCAAGGTTATCCTCCTTTAATATTGAATACTTCCTTTTTTTTTTTCATAACATAATATTACATTACATATAAGAAAACTCGTTTTACATACGAGGGAGTGAGATGAGAAAAGAAGTTACATAAAGAGATTGAGAGAGAGGCACGACACGCAGGCCGTATTCAAAAATCCCAAAACAATAATAAAGGATAAACTAAGGCCATAACTGATCACCACAAATAAATAATAATAAACACACTTTTATTATTAGTTTAAAATTCTGATAATTAAATAAACTAAATTAAATTTCGGCTGATTGATCACACTTTGCAGACTTAGCCGGGGGTTCCTAATGCAACAATTTCATGCCGTCAAACACAACTCGATTGATAACTCAATATGATAGATCAACATGTCATTGCTTCACCATACTAACGTCGGATTCCGAAGCGAATGAAAATGATGATCTTTCAAAAGAATTACAATCCTTATGTGATTGAATGGATGAAATCAAAACAGTATATCCCATATACCATCTTTGCATCAGAATTTCTTATATCTTATATAAAAGTGATCGATCTAATTGTGTAACCTATGGATGATCAATGTATCGCACAACTTCACCATACTAATGTCGGTTTCTGAAGCATAATCAACATCAATCATCCAAATCGTACACAACAGATGCCAAATTTAATTAATCGTTTATTGTTAAATTCATTCTGTGTTTTAATCGAATCAAATACAGAAAAGACGAAAATTTAACAGCTATCAGATCCATGGTTTCGTAAGTGGCTCTGATACCACTGATTGAAAATTGCGATCTAAACGCAGCGGAAAACAAAAATTTCCTTTAGTGATCCTTACGAATGAGCATGGTCAGTGATAGAATCGTTACCTCTTTGTGGCGATTCAGATCTTTGATGCAGCGATCACAAGCGTTGATGAAGTGCAACGCCTCTACTCAGTCCACACGAACAGCTTCCGGTCACAGTGCTAGCTGCTTACGAACGGAATTATTTGAGTGAGAAAGGAGAATCAAAAACGAAATTGCATCAAGTGAAAGCTTCATCACAAGGGTTCCTTTTATAGACTCTCTTGTGGGCTGCGGGCTAAAAACCCAATTCACATGATCCACAATAATATTATATATTATTATAATAACTATTATTATAATAAATATATTTATTTTATTATTATTTTATAACCATTATAAAATAACAATAATTATTATTATATTATCCGAATTTCTATTTTTCACTTAAGTGCACCGTACCTTACGGTGTTCCTTTGATTTCTCTATCTCTCATCAAACTGTCCTTATGTGTGTAATCATGTAGGATTTCGTAACGTTGGTAATTATATTAAATTATATATATTTAACATAATAAACAGTAAGCGGTATCTAGCAACACATCACTGCTACCCAAGTCACGAAAATGTCATGTGATCTGACAAAACCATTTTCGTGATAATATATGTTTGTACAATTACCCTTTTGCCCCTATGTCTATATTGAACACAAGGCATACACTGTGTCATCCTTGTCCAGTTCAATATTGGGCCCTTAGACATTTCTCCTATTATGCAGGATTGGCAAATTCCATCTGGGACACTCATGTCCCTCAGCATGCTTCGTGGAGTGCCCATCAACTGTCTTTATGATCATCCAGTTACGGATAATGTTTGATCAGCAATAAAGCACCCGACTCTACATCTAGGGTCCATAGTGGTTTCAGGTCGAAGGGTGGTAATACACCATTATCACCATGAGAATAACTTATGACACTTTGCATAACATACTATGTAGTATTCTCATAGCGGGTCAATCCGGTATAAATATTACTCCTAATATTTATACCTATGTCAAGACTTGATAACTCTTTATCCATGATCCATGAGATGTGATCATCAATCTATCTTCATAATAGTCTCAATGCTTTTAATGTTATCCCACTTTGCAATAAAGCTTGACTACGGATATTTTAAGAATAATGTCTTTATGTTTAATGGGATCTCATGATTAAGTCACACTTAACATTTCATTAAACAGACTAACTATTCTAGGGACTTTATTATTCTGAAAGACAAACATAATAAAGAAATGCCTTTTATTATTAAACGAATAATCCGATACAAGTACCAAAAAGTATTGGCCTCTAGGGCTTACACCAACACACACACACCCACGCGTGCGCACATACACACACAAACACACACGCCCTCTCGCTTACACACACACACAAACGTGCATGCACACACAAACACGCACTCACACACACACACATGAGGACACACACACACGCGCATGCTCCCACTCTCTCTCTCACGCGCACACACACACACACACGCACACACACACACATGCTGCACACACACACATGCTGCACACACACACACACGCACATGCGTGCAAAAACACACACACGCACACACACTTACACCCGTGCGCACACACACTCTCTCTCTCACACACACACGTGCTCACGCACACGTGCTCACACACACACACAAACACACACACACACACACACGTGCACACACACGCACACACATACACACGCATGCACACACATACACAAGCACACACTCACGCATGCGCATACACACACACGCACACATACACACACACGCACACGCGCACACACACACACAAGTGCACACACACACTCTCTCTCTCTCTCACACACACACACACACAGAGACACACACACACGCACACAAACACATACGGGCACACACACTCCCACATACACACAAACACACACACACACGCACGCAAGCACACACGCACACGATTGCCCCCATACACACATGCACGCATGCAAGCGCACACACATACACACTCGCGCACACACACACACACACGTGTACGCACACGCACACACACATGCACGCATGCAAGCACACACATACTAACACGTGCGCGCGCTTACACACACTCGTCCGCACACTCACACATGCAGACACACTCACACATGCACGCACGCAAGCATGCATACACATTCACACACATGCACACACACACGCACACACACACACACACACACGTGCACGCACATACACACACACAAATGCACGTACGCAAGCACATACACACACGTGCGCACACACGCATACACGTTTCCGCGCGCACAAACACGCACGCAAGCAAGCATGCAAACAGACACAAACACGCGCGCGCGTACACACAATCTGGCGTGCACACACAGACAGAAAAGCGTGCACGCGCATACACGCACTCACACACACACACGTGCGCGCACACATACGTTCGTACACACACATGCGCGTGCCCGCACATACGCGCACACAAACGCACGCGCGTGCACACACAAACACACACACTCACACACACACAAACAGACACAAACACGCATACACACACACAAACGCATACATACACACACACACGCGTCCGCACACATACACACACACGCGCATGTGCACACATACACACACACACACGCACACACACACACACAAACGCGCATACACACGCAAACACGCACACACACATACACATGCGCACGCACACACGCGCCTGCGCTCACTCTCTCTCTCTCTCTCACGCACACACACACACACACACACACATGCGTGCACATACACACACGCACACACTTACACCCGTGCACATACACTCTCACGCACACACACATACACATGCTCACACACAAACACAAACACACACATAATCTCTCTCTCACACACACACATGCTCACACACACGCACACGCACACACACACGCACACGTGTAAACACACACACACTCGTGCGCGCATACACACTCACATACACACACACACACACGCACTCGCACACACACAAACACACACGCGCACCCGCGTGCGCGCACACACGCACACACGCAACACGCACGCACGCACATACGTACACACACTCGCGCACACACACACACGCACACACACACGCGCGCGCGTGCACATACACACACACACACAGATGCACACATACAGGCGTGCGCACACACACACACACACACACACACGCAGGCACACATGCTCCCACGTTCACATACACACTTACACACGCACGCACGCACACGCACACACGCACGCGCTTGCTCATACAGACACACGCACACACACACGCACGCGCTTGCCCATACAGACACACGTACATACATAAACACACGTTCGCACACGTGCACACACACTGACATACACACACAAAAACATACACACACAAAAACACACACACACAGAGACGCTCACACACATTCATATACACACACAAACATACACACACACACATGCACACACGCAAACACGCACACACAAACACACAAGCGCGCGCGCAAACAAACATACACGCGTGCACACACACATACACATCTACGCACGCACACACACACACACACATGCACACACGCAAGCACACACACACATACGTGCGCACGCACACAAACACACGCACACATACACGCGCGCACGCGCGCACACACCCACGTGTGCGTACACACATACACACAAACACGCACGCCCTCACGCTTACACACACACTCGCACGCACATACACAGGCGCGTGCACACATACACACACACACACACACACGTGAGCGCGCACGTGCGCTGACGCAAACACACACGCGCGTGCGTGGAATAGCACACGCGCAAGCACAGACCCACGCATGCACGCATGCAAGCACACACACACGCACACACACACACAGGCACTCGCATGCACACAAGCACGCGCATGCACATACGCACACACACGCACTCACACACTCACACACGCACACACACACACACACACAACACACATGCGCTCACACACACACAAGCACACGCACACACATGCACACAAACACATACGCGCACACACACTCCCACACACACACAAACACAGACACACAAACCCGCGCGTGCGCGCACGCGCGCACACCATTACCCATACACACACATGCACGCACGCAAGCACGCACACACACACACACTCGCGCACACACAAACACACACACACACACACACACACACACACACACACACGTGTACACACACACATGCACACATGCAAGCACACACAACAACACGTGCGCGCGCTTACACACAGACACGTGTCTGCACACTCACACATGCACGCACGCAAGCAAGAACACACATACACACACGCACGCACACATACACACACTCTAACACACACACACACACACGTGCGCGCACATACACACGCACACACACATGCACGTACGCAAGCACAGACACACACACGCACGCACACACGCATACACGTGCCCGCGCACACACACGCACACAAGCAAGAATGCAAACAGACACACACACGCGCGTGTACACACATTCTTGGGTGCATACACAGACAGAAAAGCATGCACGCGCACACACGCACTCATACACACACATGCGCGCACACAATCGTTCGCACACACACACGCGCGTGCGCGCACATACGCACGCATAGACGCACGCGCGTGCACACACACACACACACACACACACACACACACACACTCACACACACACAGAAACGTACACACACACACGCATACACACACACACGCATACACACACACACACACACAAACACACACACCA